>JANRGW010004297.1:0-11066 GCA_024733675.1 Psilopsiagon aymara | reverse complement strand
CAGCATGCCTTCCAGGAGAATCTGCTCCAAGATTTTGCCAGGCACAGAGGTGAGGCTGACTGCTCTGTAGTTCCCCGTCTCATCCATTTTCCCCTTCTTGAAAATGGGGTTATATTTCCCTTTTTCCAGTAGTCAGGAACTTCACCTGACTGCCGTGATTTTTCAAATATGATGGACAGTGGCTTAGCAACTTCATTTGACAGCTCCTTCAGGACCTGCGGATGGACTTCATCATTGCAAAGAGTTCACAATATAGTCTGCTGAAACAGAAAATTGGATAAAGATAGCTTGACAAAAATATGTAGGAATTTTTAACTGATCCATGTCACTACATGAAATTTCTCAGCTTCATAATTTTTCTGAACTGATCATTCCTAAACTGAAATTTTTTCCTCTTTTGTTTTTTTTTTCCCCCTCATAGTTACTAATAGCTTTAAGTCAACTGTATCCTGGGCTGCATAAAAAGAAGCATGAACAGCAGGTCAACAGTGGTGATTCTCCTCCTCTACTCCACTCTCATGGTACTCCACCTGGAGTACTGCATTTATCTCTGGGGTCACCAGTGTAAGGCAGATATTGATCTCTTGGAGTGAGTCCAGAGGAGGCCACAAAGATGGCCATCTTGGCCTAAACCTTCACATTAATACCTTATCCTCCAAAATTGTATTTGTTTTACATAAATGTCTACATTTAAAAACACATGAAAAGATACCTCTTATAATGTGTAAAAATTGGACTTCATAATACTTTTGAACTTGGAGGTAAACCTTCTCTGTCAATACTCTGACGCATTTGGCATTTTAAAGCTTACCAAACAGCTAGATGAGCTCATCCATGATCTTCCCATTTTTTAGCCACATATTTTAGCTAATCCTCATTCCCATTTTCCTTGTTCCTTCCTGCAATTTTCAGTCATCCTTTCAGTAACAATAAAATCATACCAGTCAAGATAGCACAGAAGTACTCCCATCTCCCCGGTGCTGCAGCAAACATGCTTAACTTGAATAAAATTGGTTTGTGAAGTCTTGGAGCTAGCTGAACATATGCCCCTTTTTACTCACTCAGTGGGCACTCTGTCAACACCTAGTAAATACTGTACAAGCTTGGCTTATCAGAGTGTCTCCTGTGCTGCCAAGAGGCAGAGTGCCTTGCTGGTAGTTAAGGTGGGCTTATAGCACGCTCCAAGTCAAGCAGTCTCTATGAAATGGGCCAGGCATATGGAGCAAGCCACTGCTCGAACAAGAGATGAAGGTACTAGTATGCAGTCATATCATTAGCCACATTCAGCATGGCAGAGCTGTTTTCCAGTTAATGAAGTTAAATTTCAGGCCAAAACTGCTGCAATGGGGGAGGCTGCAGCCATGCAACTTGCATCGGGGTGGGGTAGAAGTGGGTGCAGGTAGTCTATGCTCCTGTATTCATGCCCATGTCTGCTTACTTTACTACTGACTGAAATTAATCATAAAAAATTAAGACATCTATGTCATTAACAGCATGTCTCAAGAACAGTCCAAAATGTGATTGAAGTGCTCAGATGTCTGCATCTATATTTGCATTGTCCCAGTGTTTACACTGTCCATGCCAAGAGCACCCTGATTTGCAACAACAAGACCTGCTGCTGTCATGTTAAAGAAAGACAGCTCAGCTTTGAAGAGTAAATTCTGCATGGTAAGAATATATTTTCATGGATTATCTTTTCAGCATTATCACAAGGATTCTCTGAGGGAGCAATGGAGAGGCAGGAAAAGAAAACCCTGAGAAGCTATTTTGAAAGTTTAATGCTTCTGAGGTTAAAACTGACCAAATGTAAATTCTCTCATACTCACAGAATTATTCTGCATGAATCAGCAAGTGTCTACCTTAACTTAGACAAAGCATTTACAGCTTATTACCTTGTAGGAAGTTCAACTGTGTTTGGGAGCAATCCTTTAATGTGTCACGAGGTGGGTAACGTGACACTTTGTGTGCCATGCTGCAAATGTTTTTGCATTCAAGAAAACCTGTTTGTTGTGGGATACAAGTGCAGTCTCATAACAAGAGATGATATTTATATCAATGCTATTTAATCAGCAGCGGATGAAAACATGTATTTTAATGATAGCACATATTACAAGGAAAACATATTTCAATGATTACAGACTAAAATTCAGATTTGAAATGATACAATCTCCATTTGTATCCTGAAATGTGTCTATTAAAGTGGTACAGAAATATAAAGGACATAAAAATATTAATTAGTAATTGCCTAACCATTAATTTATTTTTTTTTTTAATAGACCAAGTTCAGAGATCAGGTCCAGAGTTGCACTGAGCAACATTATAAAGCTCTTCCAGTTTGCCTCATTTGAATTTGAATCGGTATTGCACAGCCTGAAAGATAAGGGAGCACTAATCATGAGGTTTGGCTAGCACCCGTCCCCTTTTCCCTTGCACTGAAGTAATAACTTATTTCAGGTTCAAAGCAAGCTGTAAATTAATATTGTAGGGCCATGCTGTTTTTGTGGAAAAATTCATATTTCTTCTTAATTGTACCTAAGAAGATATATAAAATGTGAAGAAAGATGTTATTGCTTTGTTGTTAGAAATAATTCTGAGCTTGTACTTAGGATCTTCAGATTTTTTTAAAGGTTTCTTTGCCCCGTGTGTGTGTTCCAGGTCTTCAGCAAATATTCATTTAAAGACTATATGTGTCATCCTTTGAAGTTTACAGGACTTGTCGGTACACAGTGGGCACTTAATAAATAACAAATCTGTTCAGTTATACTGCAGTCTGGGGGTATATTCGCATTCCTTCAGGAGGTGACCATGGTGGAAGAAAGAACAGAAGCAATGGTGATTCCCCACAGAAACGGCTAAGGGTAAGAAAAAGGGCAGGGCTAGGATTTCTGAAGCATGCTGTTTTATTGGATAACCCCAAACCAGTGCTTGGAAACATTCTGCAGAAGCCTCTCACTCCTGAGGACAAGTTTTCATTGAGCATCCAGCAGAATTCTGCTCACTGGCTCCCTGCCAGCTCCATCACATGAGGCTGAGCCTCCAGCCTCCAGGGTCAATAGGCTCCATCAGTGCCAAGTTTCCATCAGTGATGCTAGGTTTTTCCAACAAGTTATTTCAACAGAATTTAGAAGGTGAATTTACAGCATGTCAGCTATTACCTTTGTGCAACAGGCATGAAGCAGGAGTGAAAGACTGCATGCTCTAGATCTTGCCATATCAGTAACAGTGATGCAAAGAAACTTGTTCAGGTAGCCAGGCTGTGTTTCCAGCAGCATCTACTAATGCCAGTGACAGATGCACAATTTAATTTTGGAAACACCTCATGCCTTAGAAGGACATGCTCCCCCTCTCTTAAATTTCTGTCAAGATTTTTTTATTTTAATCTATTTCAATCAGATTCAAAAGAAAGTAATTTTATTAATATCTCATATGAACTGGAAACACCCTGAGTTTGCCAACTCTATTGACCCACTGCAACAATCTACTTCAGAGGATCTGCTTAGGTCAAGGAAGATGACCAGATCCAGTGGGTTCAAACCAGGAAGAAAGCAACACAAAACATACTTTTCAGGTCAGAAAACACTGTTGCAAATCAAATTTTTCCAGGTATATGAAAGTTTACATTTATATGAAAGGCTTCATTAGCTGCATATTTCCAATTCACAAGAAAATATGAAGGAGAAGGAGGAGAGATATATAACTCCAAAATATGTAAAGTATGTAAATGTGGAATTCCTTACTGAAATTAGTTACACAGGGACATTAATCACTGTACTCTCTAACTTGGCTTTAGGTCACAACCTTTACTCTTAATCTTTGCAACAATTAACAATCAGCTAATTTGCATATGTGAAAGATTCACAGATTGTAGGAATGAGATCCAAACATCCCTGCAAGCTTCTCGTCCTTCTGTTTTCCACATTAAATCATGAATTATATTCCCTTTTCCTCCTCCCTCCTAAAAAAAGTCATCAAGCCATAGTCAAATGGAATAACAATTTTGAATAATAAAAAAGTTTGTATTTTATATTGACTTTTTCAGTACAACACCACTTTTTCTGAAATATACCCTGAGTGATTATAACTTTACTCATGAAGAAGTCATAAATAAATTGTTTAGAGAAAAAAAGACTGTGTGAGCTGTTGGGTAGCAAGAGAGCAAAGATCGCCAAGGGCTGGACTGACAAAACCAACTGAACAGCAGTAACTTAAATGAACTTCTTGGCCAATTGCTGTGTACACTTTAAGCAAATTGTCAGCATTTCAATGAAATTAACCTTTTTTTTTTCCTGTTGCGTCACGCAGTAACTTCCACAAAGTAAACCCACCCAAACAGTCCCTGGTCAACTGCCCTTCTGTTATGAAAAATGCTGTTTTCTACCTGACTCAGCAGTTTAAGATCTCACTATAACACACCTATTTGCTCAATTCGGAGAAAATACTGCTTGAAAACAAGAATTACATTCCCAGTTCTAGCACTCAAGGCCAGACTGTCACTGTACCAACTATTCAGGCTCTCTGCATTTAACCCTCCCTACAGGGGAAGTGCAGCGGCCCTTTTTCTGTCTCCTGTGTTGACACTGACACAGCCGAACACTGGCCCGACCCACACACCAGCTTTTCCTATGGGACACCTCTACTGGGCTTGTTGTTTTTCTGGAGAAGGGGCAGCTGCTGATTAACAGCAATCATTGACCACACACTCAAATTCCTCCTGCCTGCCTACAGCTGTCAGTGGGGAGCAGAGGCCAACCTATGGATTCCAAAACTGGCTCTGTCTCTTCTGGCTGTTGATTTCAAGATGGTTTGTAGTGTATTATTTCTGCTGCATGTAACAGCATCCACTAAACGGGCACCAATTTCATTTCAAGTCTTTGCGCTTTAGCAACATAGAGACAGTAAGTACTGCTAACCCACTATGGTCAAGTACGCTAAGAGTGGTAATGTCGGCTGTCCCTTACAGGCTGTATATGTTGTGTGCTTATGCAGACACACAGCCCTTTTCCCAGGTATTCTGAAAAATGGCAATGCGGGGGTTAATGAGAGTTTCTGTCAGATTAATGGAAACTCTCTCCTGGCTAATCAAGCAGTCTGCAAATTCCTCTGTCACAAGGTTCAAAGCTTCCACATTCCTTTGCAGAGTGTCAGGGTGATCTAACAACAGGAAACCTGCTGCTGCTGGTTGCAGAGCAACCACGGGGAGAAATTCTCTGTATTATAACAATTTGGTCTTAACCCAGGCTCAAGTTTGTGTTGCAGGGGCTGGGGAATAACTGACTGCATAAAGCCAGATTAGACTGAAAGCTGTCCACGCCTTTGAAGTTTCCCCCCTAGACCACTTTCTTATAGGGCTCCTCAAAGGCAACTGAGTGGCTTGAAAGCTTTAAATAAAAAAAAAAAGGAAAAAGGAGGAAACAGAAATGGGCTTTATTATAATATAAAGTGAATCAGTGAACATTTTACATAGGTAAAAAAAGCCCCCAGAGAGCTAGTTAAGATGCTAATTAAATGAAATGCATAGAATCATACAGTTGTTGGGGCTGGAAAGGACCGTAAGATCATCTAGTTCCAGCCCCCTGCCAGGGGCAGGGGCCTCACAGTAGACCATGTCACCCAAGGCTTCACCCAACCTGGCCTTGAACACTGCCAAGGATAAAGCATTTGCTATTTCTCTGGGCAACTTGTTCCAATACCTCAAACCCTCACAGTAAAGAACTTCTTCCTTAGATCTAACCTGTGATTTAATAATATAAATGAGGCATTATTAACAAGAACATTATCAACATCATGAGAATTATTAACATAAATTATAATAATTAGAAAACATACATAATGATTTCCAGAGCTGTTCCTATCTCTGAGCTGCAGATTCTCAGCTCTGTGCCCTGCTCCCTCTCTATATCTCCTTGATAGCTCTTGAAGCTGCCTGGTCCTTCAGCACATTTGCTCACTGGTGAAGGATTTCCCCCATCTTCTTTCCAGTTTGTGCAGCTGACTTAATTTCAAATTCTTCTCTGTTCACAATTAGCTGCTCCAGCAGGGATCCTCCTCTTGTTGGCTTACTCATCGTCTGTATCAGGAAGTTACCTTACACACAATCCAGAAACCTCCCAGACCACTTCCGTTCTGCAGTGTTGCATTTCCAGCAGAAAAATGGCAAGTGAAGCCTCCCCACTAGAACAAGGGCTAGATCCTTCTGAACAACAGCACAGTACTCGGGGGCATAAGCCACTCCTCCCAGTTTCTTATAATCAGCAAACTTGCTGAAGAATCACTCCATCACTTCATCTAAGCTGTTGATGAATAAGATGAACAATACTGGACCCAGTATTGACCCTTGGGGGACACCACTAATTAAAGGTCTCTACTAGACTGTGCCACTGATCACAACGCCCTGAAATCTGTCATTCAGCCAGTTCTCAATCCACCTCACCATCCACTCACGCAGCTTGCCTATGAGGATGTCAGGGCAGACAGCATCAAAAGCATTGATGAAGCCCAGGTAGACAAAATCCACTATTCTCCACTCATTTATCTAGCCAGTTGTCCAATTGTAGAAGGCAATCAGGTTGGTTAAGCATATCCCTTTGGTGAACCCATGCTGACTACTCATGATCACCTTCTTGCCTTCCATATGTTTAGAGATGGCCTCCAGGACAAGCAGCACCATCATCTTTCCACGGATTGAAGTGAGGCTGACTAGTCTGCAGTCCCCAGGATCCTCCTTCTTGCCCTTTTAAAGACAGGTTTGACATTTGCTTTCATCCTGTCTTCAAGTACCTCTCCTGATTGCTATTACCTTTCAAAGATGATCAAGATGATTGACTTACAAATTATGTCCACCAGCTCCCTGAGCACTCATGGGTGCTTGCTCAAAGGGTGGTTGAAGGAGAAGGAAGGACTTCTCCTGAAGGAAGAGCAAGGGATTAAATGTGTCTCACTTCTTCCACCTGGAGCTTTTAAAAATATTTTAAGTAAAAAACAGTTTACAGAGCTTCTCCTGCTTGTTTGGTTTTGTTTTTTTTTTTTTTAGTTCATCCACAATCAAGAAATCAGAATGTTTCTCTTCTCTCAGCAAATTTTAAGGAACCAATGTTCATTAGATTTTGGAGAACTTGATTCTGTTACAGTTACTTGCTGAATATAGGGGTTAAACTGGCAAGGAAAAACACAGTGAGAGAATTGAAGAAATTAAAATGTTATGAACATTTGACATTATGAAAATTGTTCCTGGCACCAGAACCAATCAGGCAGTAGAGCAGATAGCCAGGGAACTCCACGAGAGTGCTAGGTGGAAGCATTAAAAACAGTTCTGCAACATCTGAGGATAGACTAAATGATGATGAGATTCCTTATAGGTGATGATGACACAATGAGCTTTTGCTGTAGCTTAGTATGTGGCAAAGCAGAGGCAGGGTCTCTAATCTTCTGTAAGTGACAGGAAGGCGCTTGGCTTTCCTGAGCCATTGGTTTCTGTGGCAGCATCTGGCTTCCCAAAAGTTCTGTAAAGTGACCTAAGTATTTAACCAAATAAATACTGATTGATGATCTTGTTTTCAACAATATTTTAAGTCCAAACTCAATGACTTTATGCAGTTAGCTACAGATGAGATGAGCCACCCTCCTTAATAGGGCTGCAACAGTATTGTGGGTTTTCTGCTCTAGAATTACGTTCCTTATTTAGTTCTGAAAATAAACTCTGTTAAGAAAACTGTTTCATGAACTGAAAGCAAGGACAACAGGAGAATCTCATCTTGGTACTTTGCTTTCAGTTCTTATCACCTTGATGTAATCATTAGGCAAAATATGATTAAATGATAAAATAAGAGGATAAAATGTCAGTATTTGCAATGATTTGAATGTCAGGGCACTTGTTCTTCTCAGCTGCTTTTTAAGAGAACCTGGATGCAAACACCCACAGAGAAAAGCAGATAGAATTATAATTTTGTGAAGAACTAGCAAGGCTTGCTCTGCTTCTCAAGAGCCGGTTAAAAGAGCTGGTGGAGAAGACAACAATAAAACCCAACAACCAGGGTTCATTGTTTCCAAGTACTTCCACATTACTTCATACTGAAACACAAGCAAGGATGCAACTTGCTATACATTCCTTTTTATTTTGTAATTCTTTCTTCCAGCTACTTAATTTTCACCAGTGAAACAAGCTGGAAAACCACTTTCCTCAGAGAAATGTTCAGCTTAGATACCACTACAGGAAGGATCTAAGTTATTAGATCCATCAAAGTAACTTAGCTGCATAAATTATGATCAAAGTTTATGTTCTCTTGGGGCTTTTTTTTTTTTTTAAGTTAGCATCATCTGTGTGCTAAATTATTTGTGCTACAGTCTGGCCTACAAGAGTCAAACAGAAACCTCGGCCACATTGCACTGGAGGTTTATTGCCTAGTTTCCTTCTAACTTTTAACCTGGTCTTTATCTTGAAAAGAAAGGAAAAAAAAAAAAAAAAAATCAAAGCCTGCAATGAAACAAACAAAATAACAGTAAAGGTTTCTTTGCATTTGTTTCCGTGAAACAAATGTTGCTTTACACTACAGTAAGTGAGGAGAAATTTAGGACAGCTTCCAAGAGTGCAAGTATCATTTACTCTAAAATAAAAACTTCCCTTTTCCCAATTCATTTTATTTTGTACTGCTTTACTGGTGCAAAAGAAAAAACAATTCAGATCCTTTACCTGAAAAAGCAGATGTTTGGCTATCAAATGAACTATACAACATTTTGCTGTTGCAAAACACCACTTACCTGAGCATCTCACGCACATCTCGATGATTGCCCATTTTAGTGAAGCAGAAAGAAAGGCACATAGAGAGGAAGGTCTAAAGTTTTGAAAGCAGCCTGAAACTGGGAGTGCTTCCATGGCAGGGAGGTTAGCTTTCATCAAAGTTAATTTTCAGTCTCTGAAAGTTTAGGTTCAACTGGCATGATGTTTGCTGCATTGGACATCAGCAGCCTGGTGTTTGAGGCTTTGCCTCAGCTCTTTGTCTAAATTCCAACTGCAGGCATCATAAAATTGTGTTAAAAATTTGAGACTGATGATTTAACACTCAAAGAAATATTGTAGATTGTCAGTAGACTAAAGGTCTGTCAGAAAAAATCAGTCCTGACTTCTAGGTAATTTTGCCTCCAAGCTCCAAGCCTTCCTGATGTACTCACAAACCTCCTCTTTGACGAATTGAATTTGGGAGCTTAATGTTTTAAGACCTAGAGAGAACTAAGGATGAAGAATTTAATGCCAAACTTCATACAGAGTTAATTAGAAAAGCAATACATAATAGCAATGCAAAGGGATGAACATCAAACCACACTGACATGTGAACATTTGTCAGTGACACCTACCTCCACACTGGACCAAACATTATGCCACAGCACAGATTTCTGCAACAGGAATGGAATCACAGCTCCTTACCATGTGTCTCCTTCTGCATAAACTGAGGCTGTTCAAGGCCGGGTATAAAATAATATACCTATATAGAGAGCTTCTGAGGAGCAGCAAGTTCTTGTATTTACTCCTAAAGCTGCATTAGAAAAGGGTTGTGGAAGGCTGATTGGGCAAGTACTAGGCTGTGCAAAGGGCTGGATAGGCGCAAGTACAGAAGGATAAGCCATAGAGCTGAAATGTCTTACTGTCAACCTCAATTGGTTTGCAGTCACTGAAAAAGAGAGAAACTGAAAAAATCCTTCGCTAACAGAGCTAATGAGCACTTAATTCATTTCAGAAATCAATCTGACAGCTCCTACTTTGTCTGCTATAAAGTGACCAGATGTCATTTACTATTTCTTTTTGTGCTCAGGACGAAGGCTATGATGTCAGAGATATGATAGAAATACAATTCAGGAATAATTGGTTCATCTAAGTGGTACACTTCTAGCAATGAACTTAATTAAAGTTTTAAAAGTTCAAGCTTCACTTATGAAGCTACTTCACTAGTTACTTGTATCATAATTGACTCATCAGCTACCTTTTGCATGAAGTGAAAAACAAACCCTGCTGCCTTTGGTGTTTTGAGGGTTTTTTTTGCACATATTGCAGCAGCAATTTCTGATTTGTTTACTAGAGCTGTATGAAAGAAGATTTTGTTAATGAAACAGCACACATTTGTTTCTATACTTGCATTTCATTTAATAACCCTCCCTTTTCCTGTGGTATATGTAAGCCTAAGAGTAAGCGCTCTGACACATGGGCACTGTAGCCCTCTCTTTGCTCACCTGTGTGATCTAATCAAAGGAAATGGAGCAAGTGATGCTCATAAAACAAGGACCCAAGGGGTAAAGTAGTTTCTCCCTCTCCCTATCTACAGTGGAGGGATTAAAATCACAGCGATCAGATCTCATTCATACTGGGAACATGAATGGTTTGCCTTTAAACACAGGAGGTTTGCAATGCTATCACTCAGCCATGTCCTTTGCAACTTGTTGCTCAATAGACCATGCTACATTTCTAAGACCAGGCCAAATCTGAAGCCAGTCAAAGAAGATGGAAAAATTCCAATGCCTTTGAACCATCATTTCCAACTAATGTTGCTCCTTACATACAGTTATCATCACAGGGCATCTACCCGATAATGTGTATTATCCTTGGGCACAGGGGGAAGGAAGCATCACGCTGTGCTGGCACATCCTCTGTCATTACAGAAACAAGGCATAGAATCACAGAATCATAGAATAGTTAGGGTTGGAAAGGACCTTAAGATCATCTAGATCCTATCACCGTGCCAAGGGCAGGGACAACTCACACTAAACCATAACACACAAGGCTATGTCCAACCTGGCCTTGAACAAAGACAGGGATGGAGCAGTCACAACTTCCCTGGGCAACACTTTCCAGTGCCTCACCACTCTCACAGCAAAGAATTTCTTCCTCACATCTGTCATGGTTTGAGCCGTAAATCAGCCACACAGTTTGCTACATGGAGAATCAAAAGAATGCAACTCCCACAGGTTGAGATAAGAATAGTTTAGTAACTAAGGTATAACACAAACTACTGCTACCACTAGTAATAATAATGACAAGAGAAATACAAGGGAAGAGAATACAACAGCTCACCACGTATACC
>JANRGW010004293.1:0-35660 GCA_024733675.1 Psilopsiagon aymara | reverse complement strand
TGGTTTAGTGTGAGGTGTCCCTGCCCATGGCAGGGGGGTTGGAACTGGACGATCTTAAGGTCCTTTCCAACCCTAACCTATGATTCTATGATTCTGTGAACAACAGAAACATATAGCTTAGAGGAAGAGCCCTTTTATTCAGGATTAGGTGCTGAGGAAAGAAGTATTTCCATGGGTTCTTTTGCGCTCACAGAGGCTAAAAATGTTCTTTTGTATTTCAGGGCTTTTTTGTTGTTTGTTTGTTTGTGGTTGTTTTTTTTTTTGGGGGGGGGGTGTTTTGTTTTGGGTTTTTTTTAATAAAATGAAAGATATTCTTACTGCATCACACGATTCCATGATTTGGGGACTGAAGAAAAACACCAAATGTCTTGAGAGCTGGCAGCTCTGACAGTGTTACAAAACAAGCCCCTGAGCCAAGTAGACTGAGAGATGTTGGCCTCGCACAGTTGCTATAGCGTAACGATAAATGTTTAAGTTAAATGTCTATAGCACAAGGAAGCTGCCTCTGACTTCAAATGTTTATGCAGAAACTTGATTAGGGTAATAGCAGATGCCACGGCATACAGAGCTCTTATGAGAAAACACGCTCCATGCTTCCCCCCAAAAGGGGACACAGCGGTGCTCTGGCTCTGCTGGCCCACAGCCTTCTGCATCAACAGGAATCATATCTGGGCAAACAGATAGGTGAAGGCAGAAGGCATGTGTTATTCTCACAAATATGCAGCAAGCTGAGTACACTAAATGCTGTCTCTATCCCAAGAAAGGCGTGCTTGAATCAGGTTGGGGCAAAGCAGCTCCAATCCCATTGAAAAGATGAATTGTACTGAACCAGTGCAACTGTGCTCCATGTTGCACTGAATTTGTTTCATATATACGTATGTGACATGGAATCATTCCTTAAAATTCAAGTTGCACACTTCTTTTCCAGAGGAATGGGCAGGAGAATGAAATAACAAAGGAATATAAAAATGGCTTAAACAAAAGCTATTTAATTCCTGTGCTTGCTAGCTTGTCTTTGTTACTGTTTGAAGAATTGTAATAAAATCAGTAAAACTACTCATGCCAATTAAGAGAACAGAATTTGGGTCATTAATTTACTTTGATCTAGATGAAAATATGGTCTCAAAGCTTGTTAGCAAAGACAAAAAACACAGAAAATTGCCAGCTGAGAGAAATGCAAATTTTACCTGTGTTGAGTGGAAATACAAAATGAGAAGAGATTGGAAAGCTAGTAGCCAGCTAATATTTCCATCGTGTAGGAAAGACTGTTTCCAGCACTTTGGGGATAAAGATTCAAAATGTTGACATTTTCTTAAAATTCTTACAAAATTGGTACTAACCAAATGGAAAATTTTTGCTTTAATAACATTGAAATATTTTATTTTGATATGGGCAAATATCTTTTATTTTATAAATGATAAATATAATCCAGGATATATCTTTTTAATTTGTCATTTAAATACCATAAAAAATGTCAACATTATCAAAATACAGTAAGAGTCAACATGATTACATTATTTCATTAAAAATCTTACATAATTTTAATAATATGCATTTTAAATTAATTTTCCAGTAAAGAAGATGTTGCAGAGAAGTTTTTATATGGAACTGTTCCCCTACTTTTCTGTATTTTTAATTCATTGCTTTCACCAACAAAGGTAGTAGATTTGCTTGTGATGCAGGGAAGAAGAAGCAAACGCTTATTACTTTCTTGATGATAATCTTGAGATTTTCTTGACTTACTTCATGTGCTGAGATCTGTCAGTGCATTTATTGGAGTCATAATACTGGTGAGATAACTTCATGTTCTTATTTGAATGAGGATGATAATGGGCTTACCTACAAAATTACGTATTTTCTCACATAAAAAGTCATTTTGCCATTTTGCTGCGTGAACTTGGTCTAACTCTTGGTTGATTATATGTCACAGAGCTGTGGGAAGGCAGTAAAGTGAGACAGCTCTGGTCTGAAAGCTTGGAAAACCTGCAAAGAAGAAAGGGAGCATGCCCTTGCTACACCTTCATGTTCTTCTCTGTGATACTGATTTTTTGAAAAGGGACAGATCAATAATAAGAGTTAATTACTATTATTCAGATACAGCGTACTATCAAGTGATTCAGTTGACATTAATGGTTTCCTTCTTTTTTGTTCCTGTGACAAAGAGGGATCAATCATTGAGTCACACATTTAAGGACTTTTAAGGGTCTGTGTTTTGTATAAACAGTACATATATAAATTCATGTTTTATGTCAATAATGGATCTCCTGAACTATAAAGCTTATTCAACATTTAAATTACATTAATGAATTGATGGGGTCTTACAGCTGAGAAACTGATGCAAGTACCTATGAGAACATTTAATACCTGTGTAAATCCAGTGAACATAAACTGAAAATAATGCAAAAGGGGAGTGTTCTTAAAGCTAAGGACATATGCAACTTCTAATCAAATCAAGATCTACATAGGATTGAATTTGGCTTGAAATTGAGGTGAGATCAGAATGGCTTTTATTAAAGAAAAATGAATATAGTTAGAGAATGTAATTTTGAAATTTAAGAACTAATTTAAGAACTTATTGGACCACAGCTCTGAGTAAATATGACACAGATACATGATTTCATGAAATAAAACCTGTTAAATACGAAGGGTAAAGAGGGTCCAGGTGGGGAGCAGAAAAGGTACCTTCATTCCAGTCACTTTTAGGCACTTAACGCCTGAAGTCAGTTTGTTTGAGACTCCAGGTCCTCTATACAACAAATGGAGAGAAATGGGACATTCCAGATAGTAACCCTGTATGAGCCTCAAAGTCCTTAAATACAAACGAGTTCTGCCTTCCCAAGCCTTCCCTTAATGATCCCAAAATGCAAGGTGTCTGCAGACACACAGGCAATATACAAATCAGTAAAAGACACTGCTTATCACACCTCAATTCAACTTCAATACTCACACAAAGCAGAAAAGAAACAAGAAGAAAAAAGCCTCCTGATATCAATTTAAAGAAAATTTATGAAGAAGCCGATGCTGAGGGGCACAAAGCTAGTGATGAGCAAACACGTATTTCCAATCCAAAAGGAATTTTTACTGATCCATGTTTCCAGCAGAATTCCTCCTCCCTTTGCATGCTGCAATTAACAGCACAAAAAGTAACAGTAACACCTACAGGACAGTAAACACATCACATGAATCTAGCAAAAGAATGGCAAAATATTACCAATTGAGAGTCTAATTTCAGTAAAAACTGTGAAAGATCACTGAATGATAGACACAAAGCTCTAATGGAAACAAAATGTGTAATAAGGATGGTTTTTAAAAGTAGTTATACCATTACCCATTAGCGCCATTTGTGTTGTGACAAAATTGCTTTATGTTTAATAATGTGGTCACTGCTGCCAAACTAATTCTGCAGGTTTCATCACGATAAATGTCAATTACTAGCATAGGAAGCAGTTTTGGGGCGTCCATAGAAAGGAAAGACAAGGCTAACATAGTATTTTTTCACAGGATCAATGAACAGCAGGCTATCATATAGAGAAATGCTTGTCGATTCATGATTCAAAGTCAAAATTGGACCTATGCAGATGGAGGTCACTGGGAATTGTTCTGATTAGCAAAGTGCAACAAGATAGATCATCTGTTTCTGCTTCCTCTTCCAAGTGTCCAAATATATCTCATAAAGAACAGCTGCCAGAAAATAAATAAATAAATAAACAATGTGAGATAACAGTGTCAGGAAAACTAGCAAGCACCAACCGTGGCTTCTTTAGAACCTGGAGCTCTGCTTCGCTATGATTTTCTATCAAAGAAAAGGTCATGAACACATCT
The DNA here is from genome assembly GCA_024733675.1 of Psilopsiagon aymara. Classification (NCBI taxonomy): domain Eukaryota; kingdom Metazoa; phylum Chordata; class Aves; order Psittaciformes; family Psittacidae; genus Psilopsiagon; species Psilopsiagon aymara. Next base: position 31,838 of record JANRGW010004293.1, on the reverse strand, counting down.
CTGCACCACATAATGTTTCAGCATAAAAATGCAGATTGGGGTGTATTCCTGCAGATTATGTAGCTGTTGTTAAATTAGTGAAAGAATGTGTATGTAATGACTACAAGGTCCTTTCCAATCCTATTCTGATTCTATGAATACTAAACTGGCATACACAGTAGAGACTTACATAAGCAACATACTTCCCCAAGGCATTGTGATAGAAGTACAATAGCAACTCCACTGTTCCCTTGCTCTTTTCCTGAAATTGATGCCTCTTGAAGCCAAATAAAAACCAGTATAGTTTGGCATGTGACAAAATATGTAACAAAGAAAAAAAGCAGACTGTTCTCTACTATTTTTGTGATGTAATAGTAAGTCAAAACATCTCAGCTTGTATATAAGTTACCATTACAAATGTGTTGATTTTGAAACCTCACATCACACAGAAATATGGTTTGTTATAGCAGAGAGAAAAAAAAAAAAAAGAAAAGAAAACCTCCAGTTTACTTGGGAAAAAAATCATAAATAAATAATTCATACTTGGATGAACTGAATTCTAGTCTTTTAGAAGGTGCCAACAGATGGTTTACATTTATAGAAAGCACAGTTGCTGACTCTGAAACAGAAATTAAAATTCATAAACTATATCATTAGTTCTCCTTTGAAGCACCATTATGTTTATGATGAGGATCTGGATTTTCCCAGGTGAATAGCTTTTAATCATAATTTTACTAAGGAAAAAGTGCAACATGCTACTTTTTAGCTATTGTTTTATGTCTATAGGCTTAAAGTGAAACTGATCTAATGCTCAGTCAAAGGACAAACTGAGAAACATGGACTAGGCTGATGTTTTCAGCTAGTATAAATTTCAAAGCAGTTTCAGAGTTTTCCAGTGAAGGATATTGTACCGTCAGTCTTCATGTGGTAGGGGTTCATAAACTGTGACTTCAGTTTATAATATCCCAGCTTGCACTGAACATTGAAACCACCACACCACATGAGACTGCAGCTCATGTAAAAGTGAGCGTGGAGTTTTATCAGTTAATTTTAGTAATTTCCTAGTGTATGCACAGCCAATATAATAGCTTGGTATTATTGCAACAGTTCATTTTTAGCACTTAACATGGTTATGATCAAGGCTTACTTTATACCTATAAAATACAGTGATTAGCTTTCATTAAGTATTGTCATACATCTTGTTCTTTGCTCCATAGCAGATTTACTGTTTAATATCTGTATTTTGATACAGCAGAGTAAAACTAAAAGGTATGGAAGAATCCCTGTAGATGGGAGAAGCATTTGCTATCACAGGGTCAGGCATAGGACAGGAGAATCCTCTTTTTCAGTAGAAGGCCACTGAATTAAAAAATAATTTAATAAGTGAGTTTTTTCAAAAGTAAGTTGACAAAGTAAGAACCATTAAGGAAAGACTGCATATTAAGTTCTCAGCTCACATGCCTTTATACAGTTGGTAGCATTACGTGTCACTCCATGATAATGCACAGGTTGCGATCAACAGTGACTTCCAGTGTTGTGGGCAGATACGAACAGGCTTCTCACTGTTAGGTACCTCAATGAAGTATCTAAATGAGGAGATGTGTGTTCCTAGGATCACCTTTTGCGAAAAGTAATTACGTGCAGGAAGCAATTAGTAGTGCAGAGCTTTCTAACATTAGTACCTAAGTTAGGCAGTGGAAATGCCCCTTGTTGTTCCTAGAGATCATCTCCAAAGATGTCTGTAATCTATCAGGTTTGCACAGTATTTAATTCTACCCTCAGGTGAGCAAAGTTTAATATTCCTTACACCAAAATTTAGAAGAAAGACTAATTGTGGTTATTTCTTATCTGAATTACCACAGCCACACAATGTTGTTCAAGACCTGGGCAGGGAGTATGCTAGGCACTACAGAAAAAGGGAATAAATGCTTATGCTTTCCACTTCCTCATGTGGTCAGGTTGGGCTTTTGTGTTTCATGAATGTGAGCCTTGTTTTTAAAGAGAATTTTAAAGGGAAGACGGTGGTTTTCATAGTCCTTCTCACTGGTGAGCCTGGCCCAGTCTGCTTAATGAAAGCATTTCTTATCTGCCAATGTGTATACTGAAAATTTATCTTCTTAACTATTTTTTCATAACTATAAGCTATCACTATGGCACAACCCATGATAAAACAAATGCAGTCCCAGGTATGAAGGAAACATGCAGAAGAAGTCAAGTCTATGTCTCAGAAAGCTTAAAATTAAAAATAAGCAAAGATCAATTAACTGGAAGAGTGTGGAATTCTTAGGGTGATCTGAAAAGGAAAAAGGATTCTACATGAAGGAACTAGGAGATCTTGCAAAGTTAAACCTGACAGTATTGGCATATGAACTACGGATCTGGACACTCAGGCTTATGAAATAAGTTGGTAGTTTTAAATTAATGTATTTAGAAATTTCTGCATAACAAAGTTCCATGATACCACCTATAACACTAGATAGATTCTCCTTCAAATGCCCACAGGATTTGGCTCAGTCTCTAAAACCTTCTGTATTTTCTGCATAAGACAAGGAAGCAGTAAGTGCAAAAAAGAAAAACCCATACAATAGACAAACAAAAAAACCCCAACACCACCACACACCTGGAATTTGGGATTTTGAAGACTATTTTTTTCCAGTGGGCATAAGATCTAGAGAAAAACTCACATCCCATTTACGCACAGTAGATCTTTATTATGGCTTTTTTCCCACACTGCATCACTAGCAACTTAGGTGACCTACACTTAAATTCAAACATGCAAAAAATATAATAGCTTATTGATTGATATTTAAATAAAGACAGAGGAAAAGCCAAACTGATTGCTATTATGGCAAGTTTCTTCCTGATGTGTAATGAAGACATGTAACATTCTTAAACCACGTCATTTATTCAAAGTCCTTATATGGAAGACCAGTAGGGACGAAAAAAACCTAGAAAAACGTCTGTCTAAATTATTGAAGAACAGGTAATAGAATCAAATCTCATTTTTTATTTGAAATCTCCTGATATTTTCCTTCTGCTCATCCTGAAAGGCTCTCTCTGCCCCTATCCCTATCAGATATTCATCATATTAAAACAGGTGAAAAATAGTTTGGAGAGGAAGCGATTCCTGAGCAGCACCCCAAATGAAGCAAGGAATGGGCATCACCTCTAGAACACTGAATGTTAACTATGTGAGAGATACCACACAAGTACTCAGGGCCACAATTCTGTGAATTATTCAGACCACTTGGATATACAGAGAAACATTCTGGTTACTGCAGACTTGATCTGATTGAAATAAGAGTTGTATGGAGATACAGTATGTGATATAGCATAAAGATAAATCATCAGTGCCTTATTAATTTATCTGATGGGAAGGGTGATCAGTGCTTTGTGACAAGACAGTTTTTCACCTGACAGTATAAACCACAACTTATTCTGTCAAAGTGAAACCTGAATTTTGCTAATTCTTATGCTGTATGTAACTTCAGTAACTAGCCCCAGGAGAGCACTATGTATTACACTTGGATCTGGATCGCATAGCTCACTTTCCATCCTCCCATGCACTACTCAAACAAACACATTTTCATCAAAAGCCTTAGCCTTATTCTCTTTCTGCAGAAAGAATACAGTTTTTATAGGCTGAGAATTAGGACATCTATCATTTAAAGAAAACAAAAAGACAAAATTAAAATTGCTTTTACTGTAAATCGCTAAGATATGAAACAAAGCTACTTTATATGACCAGCTTAGAGACTGGTGAAAGTAAAACATAGCCTGGAGGAAAACAGTTTATTTAAGTCTGTGTTTTGGTATCCAAAGCCAAAGGCAATGTATTCAATTAGCGGAAATGGTTATTTCCAATATATTTTATAACTAAGACTGAACTCAAGCCTGCTATCACTCTCTTGGGGTTTTTATGCACTGGAGCATTTGTAAACTGATAAAAATCAGATGCTATCATGAAAATGAGAATGGGCTGTGGCCCCTGATGGGAGGCTCCTGCTTCAAATAGTTTGATACAGCAGCTCATTCACAAGGCCCTCAGGACAACTTAATTTTTTTTTAGTCTGTAAATATCTTCCATGACTAACAACATATACAAATCAAACAGTATATATGGTACTGTTTCAGTTACCTGCTCAGTTTAGGTGGCTCCTTCCCACTTGTCTTTCCTCTTAGAAGGTGAGACACACTGGTCTGAAAATATTTGGGAAGGCAGCTGCTTTGCCTCATCAGTGGGACTCACATACAGAAACAGTTTATTTTGTGGCATCCTTGAAAGATTTAGGCAGCCGTGTGCAGGCTTTCCTGTACATTGGTGACTTAGCCAGACTGTTTGCATGGTGACATAAGCTGTTTCTCTTCTATAGAGGTCAGCATATGAACATTTCCAAAGCTCTGGTGTGCTTCACTGGGTTAGATTCAGGTCCATTATTAATATCTAATTTCCTGACTGATATTAGAAGCCTCATTAATACTCTGAAATTTGACCATTAATATCACATATTGGCTGTTAAAGAACTGGAAGTTTCCGATACTTAGAATATATTTTTTTTTCTTAAAATTCAAGACATATATTTATATATCTCGGACCTAAGTTTCCTGGAACTCAGAGAAAATTAGGTAAACTAAATGAAACAGCCTATTCATTGTATGCTTGTAGAGGGGCTTACTCAAAACAAGAGATAATATATTGATTAGGTTTCTTGAAGAACACCTGTAAATTACTGTGTTGGAAATCTGCCTATTACTAAAGAGGTTATGAATAGCATGAATAATTTCAGGTGCAATATGCCTTCTATAGCTACTTATTATGTTTTATGCTTTTTTACTTAATAAATGGACAAAATAAGGAATGCTGTTGAATGATTCAATTTGCTGTCACTGAGATGCAACCTCTCTGTCTCTCCTAGTCCAAACATTTGAGGGGTCTTGGCCGGCTTGAACGAGTAAGCATAACTTTCCAGATACCGACAAATATTTTACTTACCTGGTAGTAATGATATTCACAAATGTATCTCCACTGAAAAAATAAATTGTCACTTAACATATTTCTACTCTGAACTCATATTTGAATGGTGACTGCTTCACAGCTACATTGGGCCTTATGTTTTAAATATTTCATATGATAGTTTTTTCTTCATATTAGCATTACTATACCTATACAGTCATACCTGTAGGAACAGTAATCACAGTTGACTTTGACTGGATATACCTTTGCCACATTTGCCAACTTCCATTTAAAAAAAAAAAAAAAAAAAGCTTTCCAAAGAGTCTCACAAAGAATTTGCAGCTTTTGGAAACAGAAGAGAATTTCTTGATCTTTCTGCAGGTATCTTTAATGACACAGCCATCAAAAACTTGCAGTCATTACTGAGGAGCTCTGCAGCATATTGATCCAGTGTACAGTGAAGGTGGGAACAGATGCTGTACCTTGGTCTGGCTACCTCAGCTACAATTGTCTTTTTGGCCCCCACCTGCTCCTTGTGGCCTATCTTCAATGTGTGTGTGTGTGGGGCACAAATAGCTGGAAGGGCAGAGATTTATGGGCAGCTGCTGTCATGGTCTGATTCTACTGAGTCTCTCACCTGCTTTGCATCATATTGACTCCCCCACCCCAAAATAATTCATAACAATCTTAGCATCTGGAGGCTTTATTAGCATTCCCTTTAGAGAACAGTCACACAAATGTAAATGAAACATTGACACATTAAGGAAACTGTTAAGACAGCAGGAAGAAAGATTACCACAGGAAAGCCTTTCAGGCTTATCTTATGGCCTTTTTAGACTGTCCTGTCACAGCTGCATTGTGGGTGGCTGGCCTACAGAGACATCTTTTCTTTTGACTACATCTTTGCAAATATTTCTGAAGGAATATTCCTGTAAATAATTAATCCCAGTTATTAGGGACCACATCTGGCTCTCTGAGTAACAGAGAGAATCATCTGATCTACTTCAAATATCTACATCAGGAGCACAAGAGGAACCATGCCCTGGTTAGGCAGACAGCCACTGTGCAGTTACTGTTGAAAGGTAAGTGCGATGAACATCAGAGCTGATTTCTATGCCAAGGTTTGCAAGATCTATACTGTACAGCTAAAAAAATCTACTTGTCTTCTTTAGTTTCCACAGTTGCTTTTTGGGAGGTCTTTCTCTACCTAGGCCTTACCCAGAATATGAAGTGCAATTAGGAAGGAATTTTTGCTAATGCTTGAAGGCAGGTACCCTTACAGTGTGGTAGGAAAGAACTGTAAATCACATGTAAAAAATAGTCTGGATATTTACTAATTGCTTTCTCTTTGGCCCTACTGTGGCTAAACTTAAAAAAGAAAGAACAGAAAAATAATTTCAAAACTTACTAGAAATGCCAAACAAGCTTATCCTAACTTTGTCTAAATAAGAAATAACAGAGGCAGCAGGATTTTGCCTGTATGAACAGAGATGCTGTTCTACACACTATTAGAAATAGAAATTTAAAGCAGATCTTTCTAACAAAAAAGCTTTTTGTTTTTTAGTTTATATTTTTAAAATTTTTAAGCAGGTTGCAGATACTGTAGGTATATATGCAGAGTTTTCTGAGGAAGCTGAGTGTGTTTTCAAACAGTTGTTCAGAGACCTCTCTGCAGTTGCCAGCACGATTGGCTCTTACAACTGTCATTCCCTTAACTACATCTACTGACACTCCACTTTTGTCTTCGAACCAGATGTCATCCATTACAGAGAACATTCTCGCCACAGGTGCATTAGTGTCTCCACATGCCAAAACAAATTCAGCAAGGAGCAGGAGATTTTAGAATGTATGGGTTGTTTTGGTTTTTATTTTTAATTATTTACAATTTTCACCCATCTTTCAGTGAGTTTTCTGCACCCAAAACCTCATGACTGAGGGCAGGAGAGAAATCTCCTGCTGAAAGCAGAGTTTCATTTCAAAATTTATAAAGGCTCCATTATTTAAAAGTAAAATAAAGATTAATTTATCCTCCCTGTGGTTTTGGGACTATGTTCTACAAGCTATCAAGAAGAAGGATTTTGGTTTAAGAAAGAACTCAGATTTGAATAACAGTGACCTAGTAAACAAATGTTGCAGAGATATGTTTAGTACTGAAGAGGAAAAGTACACTTTTGAAAATAGGCTTGTGTAAATCTGTTTAACTAAGTTAGCTGAAGTAACTTATCCTAAACTTGCTATATACTGCAATGTAGAGGATTTAAGCCTTCATTACAGTAATTGAGGCTGCACTGCAAATCAGAATTAAGTCTACTGATGCACTTTTTTATCAGTGCCTTAACACTGGGCTATCTCCATAACAAGCATAACCACGGTAATAACTGCATGAAAGTCAATGGCACTGGGTCTGAACTTTTCATGTCAAATGAGCACTACCCCTGCTCGTGCTGCATTATATTGCTCATACATCTCCCACCTTCAGCCTTCCACTAATTCTTCCTGTCATCTTTACAAAGTTAGAGCAGAGTAAGTTGGGATCTGTGCTTAAACAGCAACTCATTTCTAGACACTTGTAGTTTATACTAATAATGCTGTTGTGTGGGATAGTATAGGAGCGCTTCTAGTCATGTTAAATCATACATTCAGCAATTCTTCCTCAGTAGAGGCCCATATATTCAGTGCTAATTACTGCTGACACTGCATGGATGCAGTTGCTGATGGCTGTGATATTAGTATAAACACAGTCTGTAATTAAAAGACCATGGCTCTTCCTATACAAACATTTCTTCCTGAGTATCTCATGCAATAAGGCAGTTTGCAAAATCTACTCAGTGTATCAAGGAAGAACTGAAGGAATACCTAAGGTGAAAGCATACAGTTTTTAGGTGTTCTTAACTTTCAAGTCACAACAGTATTTCTAATTTTTGAGTTTGGAAAAATTTTAGTAGTAAATAATGTATTGCCTCTCTTCCAAAAAATCCAGACAAATACTTAAATTCTACCTTTTCTATTCTCTCTTACAATGTACAGCAAAAATTGGTAGTGACACTGGTTTCAGACAGTAATATTACATAGCCAGATGCTTTTTTACACTGAAGACATTGAATGCTTTATTTCCTCCTAGTTTTTTTAGTCTTTAAGTTTGCTCAGGTATTTTTCTGCAATCAGAAGAGTCAAAAAGCAGCCGTTCCCTACCAAAATCTGAGCTTTGCAGAAGACCCGGCGATCTTGGAGCAGACTACATGTGAGGCAAACTATATTAGGTCTTCTGGTCTTCTCGGAATGGAAGAGGAGGGACAGCACATACTTCATCTACTAATTCTGGATGACTACTATAAACCATTACCTCAGTCTTCCTTGTGGCACGAAAGAATACTCACTTTTTATTCTTGGTTCTACGAGTCTGAGATGACTTTTAAGGTATTATTACTGTAGAGAAAAGCAACAATATTTTTGTATGATAAAGGGACACAAATTAATCTCCTCTTATAGTGGGAGTTCAATTCACACCACTCAGACATGCAACTTCTATGGCTGGACTGGGGAAGAGTCATGCAAAAAGTTGCAGGAATGAACTTGGCTCTCAGTGGAGGGAAAAGGTGACAGTGCTCTGAGAGTCCTGCCTGCTCCCAGTCTGCTAGGTTGGAGGGATATTATTATTCTTACAGCCAGAGGATGTGGACATCTGTCAGCTTGCTTCCCTCACATGTGCAGCAACTGTGTGTGGTCCTCTAAATGAAACTATTAGCTATGCAGTTCTGTATTCGTGTACCAATTCTGAGTGCACTGAACTCATGCCAACTATTTTGTTATGAGTGGGTGAAATGGGGATATATAAATACTATGAGAAAATAAACAACTGCTTTAGAATTACTTTTTTTCCTAACCTCCTCTCCAAATCTTAAATTTATTCTTTTAAAATGAAAGTATACACTAGATTAACAAGTCTGTTTTTAAAATGCAAGCTTGTTTCACAGCAGCATGCTCACTGGATGATAATCACTGTATGAACAGCTGTTGTGGGAGGTCAGGCAAGTCAAAGAAGAGGAAAAGTAGCCACTGACATAAGAACTTGGATGATCTCAAGATGCAGTTGGTTTAATGCACAAAATCTACATTACTATGAAGACTGCACTAATAAGGACTACTAGGAACCAATGTTTACATCCAAAAGTTGTTACACAACTAAGGATGGACTACTACTGTCATTAGTAAGTATCCTGTGATTGCCCAGGTATTTATGAAATACTTGTTGGGAAATTGTCAGCTGATGCAAGCACAAATATGCTTCATAACATGGAATTAAGAGATTTACTTTGTCAACTGGTTTGATTAACTTTTCAGATTAGGGCAGCCTTCAAGATTACATTCAAAACACAGCAACTGTAAACACATATACTTTACCGCATAAACCTTGCAGTGCCATTACAATCATGCAAAGCCATCACAACAGCAATGTCCAGGCTATGTGTAATGCCGTTTTGGGGTCATAACACACAGCGTGAAGTATTTTCTAATGAGGGGCAGAAACACACACTCATCTGACTTCCTATTCTTGCCAAGATAACTTAACTACGCTACTTCACATGCTCTGCCACTTTTTTTGTTGCTAGATATGTAACAGTGTCATCTACCATGCTGTACAAGTAATATACGTTAGTTAAATGGATTTTTCTTTTTCAATTATCTAGCAACATTTTGTCAATTATCTAGCAGCTCACACTGGCAAGACTTGTCATAAACTTCATAGATCTGTCAGATTCTATAATGATGGAACATATGTTAAGAAGACCCCCAAATCCCTTGAAAAAAAAAAAAAAAAAGGAAAAAAAAAATCAAACATGGGGCCTAGACAAAAAGATATTTAATGCATGTACAATGAAAGGAATCTAGTGATTTTTTGAATTCACTGGTCACAATGTCACTCTCTCTTTCAGGTTGTTGCAAGTAGTTCCTCCACTTTAAAAGCTAAAAGGCCATCTTCTCTCCTATTAGCTTTTGTTTTAACACAGTCCTTTTATTTTCCCAGCAGAACAAATCTTTTTCCATGAGCCAACAGCCTAGTGAAATTTTCTTTAACTACCTATCTCTCAAATCTATCCAAAGCCTTGATATTACCCTCAAGAAACATCTGACAATTTGGGGTTTTTTTAGATTTTGACAAGACATACTACTGAACACATTCTAAAGTTATTCAAAAAATATCTTTTAAAATCTTCTAGCTGGCCTGTGAAGAAATGTTTTGAACATACTTTATGAAACATACCACTAATTTGGTACAGGCAGTCTTAGCAGGGTTTTGGGGGATGTTTTAAACAGATAATATGACTTTAAGCCTACATTTCTCCTCATTAGTTTAATAAAATACACTTTTTCTTTTTTAATAACAAAAATAAAAGTTATACTCAGAAATGTGATATTCAGAAAGACAAAGAATTTCTAAATATAGTACTAGTTTTACACCAGTGATATCCTTTGACTCTGGGTGAGTCAAATTAATTTAAAATGAATGTGATTAAGACCCACAACTTCTAATCATTGACACAAGGAATAGCAATCCCACCCACATAATCTCTGCTACACAAACCCAAATGAAACCTTACTTAGATAAACACAGACAAAGCCCTTTTGTTCAGTGTCTTTTCTGGTACTACTAATAAATTGCCAGGCATTTTCTGACATACAACTACTTCATAATTCAACATAGAACATAAGACACCAGTGTCTTGTATTCTATGAGTGAGTAGGAAGTGATTTAAAAATTATCACTGGACCAGTGCAGTTATGTTCATGAAATCAAATTTTCATATTTGGACTATGTCAGAGGTGTAAGAAAATGTCTGAAGAAAGGCCAGAAACATTCCACGTATCACATGGACATTGGCCTGAACAGCTCAGAGCAGAGGGTAAATAGAAGCTGTTTTAGACTCCTCTACCAAGGAGCTATAGTGGGGCCAAAGAGATGCCCAGGTGAGAAAGCCTTGTCAGTCATCCATCTGCTTTCTATTTTCTTCAGAATGATAATTTAAAGTAGGAGGAGAATAATGTGCAAGAAATATAATTGCTGTTCTTTCTAATTGGGATAAAATATTTGGGATTTTCATATGCTGTCCCACAATCTTTCTTGTTTGTTCCTACTAAACTGACTTTTTTGTATCATAACTCTGAGACAATCCTGTAGCAACACAATGAAATGCTTTAGTAGGGGTCAACATCCAACACTGTAATCAATGGAAAAACTCAATTTCAAACATATAAATACATATTTTTTAAAATGATTATCACAGCAAGCAATGTTAGATTTGATGTTCAGCATTCTTCCCTTCAGGAAGTAGAAATTATTTCAAAATAAGGTCTGATCAAAGTGACCGCTTCAATCTTTATATTCAAATTTTTTTTTTGTTACAATGTAAGGGGAAAATCATATAATTGAAACCCCCAAAAGGACTAAGTAATTATTATTGGTTTTTAAATATACATTGCAGATACTTAACTTTATTTCCTCCCTCCCTTGTAAGAGGCTTCTATAATCTAGGCATTTTTCCTTTGCTTTTTATGTTAATGTTAGGTTGCCCCTTACTTTAAAATACAAGTTACTGCAAAGTAATATAGTAGTACTCTGCCTTACTTTGTTAGCATTTACATACAGACACAGGTACTCATCAGTCAAAGTTTCACAAACCTGGATGCATATATAGACTAGAGTGACCCACTACAGCCTGTGGGCTGAGACTATTTTAAAATAAACATCTATCTATCTATCCTTATGAATTGATATCAAAATAGCTCTCTATATATATTTCAGCAATTTTATAGCTGAAAAGCAATGTCAGTATACATGAAACCACAGACATTTTCACCTGTAGAAAACAAGTTTCATAAATTGCTTCAGACAGAGCTAGATTAATCAACTCCATCACCCCCAAATTAATTATGCAGCAATTATTTTTTGATGTTTTAAATGTCTTCTGATTACGTCTTACTCAGTAATTCTCAAAGTGTCTAGATCTTAATATGATTTCCGATGTTAGAACAAAAATTGCTGATTGTTTCTTACTAACAACTTTTTCATGCTCTAAAGACTTAATCATCCATTTTATCAGTTCTTAGGTAATGGTTCTAAACATCCCCAAACTGGCAAAGAATATTTTTACCTGATTTTTAACTAAATTTAAAATCCTGTGTGTTTTACACACAGTCTAGAGAAAATTGACACCTATGAAAAACTTTTGACTATCTGCAGAAGGTCATCTAAATATGAGGCCATTTGCTCTCCAGGAAGCTTCTTACCATCATTTTTACAGGTCTGTAACGCTTTTGGGATGCAGAGGTCCTAAACTTTCAACCGCTTTCTCAGTCGAAAATAAAAGAATCATTAAGTAGGAGGTCAATAAGGAGAAATAGAGAATTTAGAAAGCAAATTATAGTCTGAAGTATATCTAGATTCCAGATAAATGGAGGGGAGACTTTCTACCATGTGTTTAGGAACACACCTAAGCTCAATTTGCTCTAATGGCATTTAAAAGGAAACTTACAATTCAACATGTACCTCCACATCAACCATCTAATTACAGACTGGTTACAAAACCCTTAGATTTTAGCAAATGAACTTCAGATCATAAGCTAAGCCTACAATCGCATGAATAAGAAAGATGAAAATAAAACAAATGACATACCACCTGAATTAGGGTCACACAGATGCACTATGAAATTAGACTTCTTAACCTTGCATTCAAGAACTAAACCCTTAGATTTTAGCAAATGAACTTTAGATCATAAATTCTTAGACTCTTTAGAGTGTTAAGTTCTAGACAAGCCCCTGAGCAACCTGATATAATTAGAACTGCTTTGAGCAGAGAGGGTTAGTCTGGATGACCTTTAGACGTCCCTTACCACCTAAATTACCCTTTAGTTCCGTGATTCTTCAAGCAAGAAATGTCCATTTGATCTGTGCTTATAAAGTGTCTACTGTCCGAGACCTTTGGGTGCTACCATAGAACAAATAATTAATAATAATTAACTGCCAATTTGTTCATACAATTCACATAAAGTAATAAAAAGGATGGTTTGGTCAGCCTCAGACCATTTACTGGGTTCTAAAAAGGCTATCTTTTAAAGAGTACAACTTCTTTTCTTGTATTCAATAGCTTATTAGATCCACAAACCAACCAACCAACCAAAAGGTACACAGATATCATCTGTAATATATTACAAATCCATGGCTGTTCCATATTTTAAATAAGGTTTTTCATTGGCAGACAGCTGAAGCCACTGAAAAGCATAGCAAGCCTCTCTGATATAAAATGAAGTTATTTAACTAGTAACCAGAGTCTTCATTACAAAATAACATATAGAAGGTATTTATGAATTCCACTGAGAATGTGCAAACCAGAACAAGAAAATTAATCTCAACCATAATTTTACCATCTCTGCGGTGGTAACAAGTACTAAAAGTTACTGTAAGTGTAAAGACGTGTCTGAATACTTATAAAGAGGATGATGGGACAACTCCTGAGCCTTGCACCTTTAAAATTGTTCAATTAGCCTCTTGCAGATTTCTGCAGCATGGAACACCTTGACAAAGGGACAACAAAGGCAACACAGTAGCTTTAAGCTGTTCCTTCTCAGTATCAGGAAAAGAAGCACAGCCAGAAAATGTATTACCTGCAGGAACCACCCACTGGGGCTAAAGATAGGTAACTTGATTTAGCGCTACCAGAAATCACAGTATATATAATAAATGGCAAAATCTGTATCTACTTGAATTTTACAATTAATTATATACCTTTTTCTTACGGCTATTTTTCTTATGTCCAATTTCAAGGACTTCCAATGATGTTAAAAAAAACCCTCCCACTGACATGTATGAAAGATAAGCAGTGTGTTTGTAACCCCGTTGCCTGGAAATAGTAGGTCCAGAAATACTTGGCGCTAATCTTTAAATAAAATTATAGAAGTCTTTCAACCTTTCTACTCTCACTGTGCAAATGCAAAAGTATTACAAATCCTGTTGACAGTTATTGCCATATCTATTGGCACACAGTCAGCAGCAGTTTGAAAAGTGTTGTGCAGCATACAGCTAGTGCCCATTACCTGTCTCCTTATACTTTCTTACAATTTATTTTCACCCCAGCAGGCAGCACCTCACAATGCCATTAATTTGTCGGGCAGCTCATACTTTCCGACACAGCCTACTTTACAAAGCGTTCTTACAAACAACCTGGTGGTTTACCGGCAATACATAACAGTGTCAGGAGGGTGGCTACGATTTAAAGGCAGCCAGTAAAAATAGAGTCAGTGATGGGGGATGACGTGGTCTGACTGAACCTCCTCTCCTTTAATTTGACTTATCATCAGCAAAAGTGCACAAAATAACAAGACTTAAACTTGCTCTCTGCAAATGTGTGACTGAAACAATAGTATTATCAAACAGCGCTTTTTGTTGGTGTGGATGGACACATGTTTTTGCTACCCAGTATTCTGCTAACAACGTATTTGTCAGCAGATCATGGATGCTTATATGAAGACAACAAATAGAGAAAGAGGGAAGAATAATAATCTTCAAATTGGTAATAACAGCAACTCTCTCCTTGCAGAGTAATAAGGCACTAGTAAAATACTTGCATGTTCCCAACATATATCTACACACACTTGAATTCTGTGGTTAAGACAAGTCTTTCCAGAGTGAGGGGGAAGAAATCCCAACAGAACAAATTCAGCTTTTTTAATACAACAGACTGAACCTGACTTTTTTCCTGTAATGTATATGCTTCTTTTTCTGCATCTTTCTCTGTCTCATATACAAATGCTAATTTTCTTCTGTAAAATCCACTTCTACCCCTAGTGAGTAATGCAAGTGGACATACACTCAACCTGTGAGCTCTTCATATCACTAATATTTTTAGAATATTTTACTGGCTTTTTCTTTTTAGTAATACTAGTGTGTACATTAACTAAAGCCTTCTCTCCTGCTGTTGCTCAAAATTAAGTTGTTGTCAATCAGACACCTTTTGCAAACACTCAAGGAACTTGAAATTTGCTATATACAAATAATGGAAAACTAGAATGGATCAGAGGATATGATTACGTGTTACAGCAGCCAAAAATGATCTCCTAGGCTATTCTAATTTCTGTATCTTTAATCTAAAGGTTCTGGCACCTGGGACATGGTTAAATGAGCAAACAATCTGAGTAATATGCTATCAAACATTCCTAGGAAATACTTGTTTGCCGTTAAACAAATTGAATGTCGCAAAATGGTTATTGCAGCTTTTTGTACAAAGGTCACAATATAAAAACATTTGTGTAGCATCAGAAAATACTACTTTAAATATAAACCATATATGCACACATGCAGTCATATTTAGGTTTTTTTTTTGGGGGGGGGAGGTGAGAGGGAAATCACCTACAACATCCAAATGTAAGAAGAGCCTGAAGTGGTTAAAACTATCTCAGTCTTACATTCATCCGGCCTTTTTACTTAGTTTGTATCATTTTCCATGTGCTTCCAGTGTTTGCTAAGAACAGGCCAATTCCTTAATTCACATAGGAATCTAAATGACAATAATCATATGCATTCCATTCCTCAAGATAGAAACCACCTGCTGTAGTTAGTTAATTCCTGACTTTTTGTAAGCTTTTGGAAGAAAAGTAACAGTTACAAATAATTCATATCAGAAAAACTTCAGAGGCAGAGAAATACATGAATTGCAAAACTAGTATAAAACTCAAAAACTATGTTGAGACATTAATAGAAGTTTTCACTTTGTTAATTAAAGAAGAACTGTGTATCAAAGCATCATAGGAGTATATGGATATTTTATATATGAGATGGGGCTACTTTCTTATTTCAGATGGGTTTACCACTTCTGCAATAATTATTACTTATGCCATGTAGCAGTAGGAAATAAAAAAATAAGACCTAGAAAAATATGAGAATGTATCTATTTACATTGTAGATGATATGTTCGATATATAGTGGAGATATATATATCCTATATACATAAAATATGTATCTCCTATATATATCCAAAATATACAGGATATATAGATGTAGATATAGAAGTATAGATGTACATATAGATGTATAGATACATATGTTTATGTGCATAGATGAATATATACTGATATTGAAGATATATATCCAATATATACTGCATACCTTGTGAGACCTCACTTGAAGTATTGTGTGCAGTTCTGGTGTCCTCAACATAAAAAGGACATGGAACTTATGGAACAAGTCCAAAGGAGGGCCACGAGTATGATCATGGGACTGGAGTACTTCCCGTGTGAAGATAGTATGAGAAAGTTGGGGCTGTTCATCCTGGAGAAGTGAAGGCTGCATGGAGACCTCATAGCAGCCTTCCAGTACCTGAAGGGGGGATATAGGGATGCTGGGGAGGAACTCTTCATTAGGGACTGTAGTGAGAGGACAAGGGGTAATGGGTTCAAACTTAAACAGAGGAAGTTTAGATTGGATATGAGGCAGAAATTTTTTACCGTAAGGGTGGTGAGGCACTGGAATGGGTTGGTCAGGGAAGTTGTGAATGCTTCACTGCTGGTGGTGTTCAAGGCCAGGTTGGACACAGACTTGGATGGCATGGTTTAGTGTGAGGTGTCCCTGCCCATGGCAGGGGGGCTGGAAGTAGATGATCTTAAGGTCCTTCCCAGCCCTCACCATTTTATGATTCTATAATTCTATGATATAACAAATTACAGAATTCCTGCTGAAGTAGAGCAAAAGACACGTATTTATGTGCTTACAAAACCTGAAATATCAATTAAATGTATCTGGTTTTAAATATACACACATTTTTATTTTTTACCTGAATCTCTTTTTTTTCTTTCCTCATCCAAATGTCAATGTTTAGAAAATGTGAAATTCTGCCCTAAGCAACAGTAGTTGGTTATCCATTTTTACAGATCTGATAATTTTGGTGCAATTATCCCAAAAAGGAGCTATGTCCAGTACTAATGCTCTTGTACAAATATCCACATTTGATGCATAGCACAGCAAATTTTAAATAAGAACTACTCATCTGCTGTATTAGAAAACTGAGTTCTAGACTGACCACACCATACTTTTGCCACTATGCTGAATGAGTTGCTGAGAGGTCACAGCAAAGTTATAGTCAGAGCAAACACCGACATGGAGGAAAGACTCAATAAAAGAGTTCATGAAAAACAAATTTTAGCTTCTCCTGTCATGTACAAAAGAGCTACTTATCACAGAGCTTTACATCCCGCAAGGTGCATTTTCAATTGAAGGTCAAGTCTTTATACAGATAAATACCAGCAAAAAGGTGCAGTACTGAGGAAAAACCCCAACCAACCAACCAAAAAAAACCCAAACCAGGGTGAGCTGGTAGGTTTTGCTACAGTGAATAACAGTATTTATTACTAATTCTGCAGTGAGTAGGAGGAAAAAACCCAAAAAAACCCAAACCAACAAAAAAAAAACCCTAGCACCCCAACAAATCAAAATCTTTGTATATTCCATTCATAGCCCTTATCATTTATCACATCTTAACTAATGGCTGTCAGAGAAGTAAGTACTCATTCACCTGCGTTAAAAAGGTGTAAGACTCATAAGGTTCCCAGCAAAGCAGAGTTAAGTACAGGGAGCACTGCGGAACAGTCATATGAGCCTTCTGCACAGACCTGTCCTGCGGTATGCCACAGGCTCTGTACAAGGTGTACATTAGGGCCTATGCCTTGTTCCAAGTCAGACAGACTCAGGCTAAATTTGCCTCTAGTGCTCTAGAGGAGCCTGAGCTGCTCTGAGAGGCTGACTGAATACAAGAATGTCAGGCACATCAGCAAGGTGGTGTTTCCACTATTTAGTAACAAAAGTGAGCTCCAGCAGAGTATTGCATGAATACTCGTGGCACTGAACTTGGCTTGGTTATTAGGATGCTGCTTCATAGGTGTATCCTAAGACAACAAGTAACTTCCTACTTCTGAGTTGCTATTTAATGTGCCATCCCTCCTACCTTCACCTTGCTCTCTGTACAAACCAATTTACTAGGGCTTTTTTTATATGATATCTAGAGTTAATTTCACCTACTGCATTTAATGTCATAGGAGTTATATGTGTAAATCCCTGTACTTAGAGATAAGATAGTCCTTTATGCCATTTTAATCAATCTTTGTCATGGGTATGTTACTTAATAGCTCTGTCTTCCTATAGAAAATGAGCAACTTAAGGGAAATGAAACTTTTCAAAGATACATTTTCCTTCTGGCAGTCTATGAAATACACCATAATTATCCTCTTTCGATGAATAACGTTTGAAAGAAAATGAACATTCTGTGCACTGAAAGTTATAATACAATGACAATCTCAACTGCCTTGTAAATAAAAGGAAATTGTTTTTCTACTATGATCTATATTGCACAGAAACACATATATGATTTATAAATATAAAACCAAATCAGACTATCAAGACATTTTTCAAGGTCCTACTACTTCCTAATAACAATAAAATTGGTATTCCACAGCAACAAGGAATTGTACTTATAGTTCTAAAAGATTCAAACTGCGTTGTAAATTATGGATTCCATCCCCAGGCTGATGGGACTACTAGTATGAGTAAGGCTCTCTGCTGAACATAGCACCTCTTAAAGGTAAGAGAGGAAAACAAAAAGGTATTCAGAAGGAAAGAGTATACCCCAAAGCTTTTCTGCTCTGTGTGGATACAGGAAAAGGTGTTTTTAATGGCACCACCAAATCATGACAGTCCAGCCCATGTCTGCTTATTAGGAAACCTGAACTATTTTGCAGAGGTTGGTAAAATAAATGTTTGAATACAGATCTTTCTTACAAACTAACAGGTATAACACACAATTTAACTAAATGCTTAGGGCAAAGGGTCTTTACCTCTTGATACCTGAACCTGTTGTTCCAGAAAACATAGTGCATGCAGCAAAAATAAGGAGACAAGGCCACATAATCATCAGCTAATATGGGACAAAAGCATTTTAATACCAACCTATCCACCAAACATCCAAAATCCAAGTTCTGACTTAGGAAAATTACCTCTCCACCAAGAAGTATGAATTTGTTACTGTGGAAAACCTGTGATGCTTATTTCTAAATTCCTTTTTTTCTCTCTTCCCTCTTCAGGATCATTGCCTCCACAGAGATATGATACTGCTGATTAGTGGCAACACATCACAGTATGGAGCGCTCTGTTCCACAGTCTCTAGAAGAACACCAAAACCTGGAAACTAATATTATCGGTAGAAGCAACTTCTCAGTTGCATCCTGCCTCATGCAGATCCCAGATTTGCAGAATCTGGCGCTTCCACAGGGAGAAATCAGCCAGGGTTCCTTCCCCTTGTTGAATGTGTGATCTCAGCAAAGCCAGAGACCAACACCTCACACACTCGTAAGCTTCACCATGCAGCTGCCCTCAGCGAGAGATCAGCTCCCACTGCCTACTGAGTTCTTGCTTGAGATATGGAGGAAAATGCCTGGCATGGTGGCTAGTTACTGCTGCTCAGCAGACAGAAGAGCCAATGCACAACAGCTGAGTGCTGCAACAAAAGAAATGTACATTCAGCATATCATTCAGATGTTTAAAAGGTGACAAAATAATTCAATCTAAACCAAAGCAGGGCAGGATATAACATCACTGAATACCACCCTATTTCCCAAGACCACCTATACTATAATCCACCTGTATAAACAGGTGTTCCCCTGCTTGTGTCCCTAGCACTTGAAACTGTAGTCCATGCAGGGTTTGCACACACTGGGAAGACAGATCTGCCATGCTCATTTCTGTTCAGGAGGGTAGTGAAAACAGTGCTTATGAAACACATGACTGAGAAAACTGGGGATGTTCAGCCTAGAGAAGAGAAGGCTGCATGAAGACCACATAGCAGCCTTACAATATCTGAAGGGGGCCTAGAAGGACGCCAGAGTTGGACTCTTCATCAGGGACTGTAGTGATAGGGCACAGACTAATGGGTTTAAACTTGAACAGGGGAAGCTCAGTTTAGATATAAGGAAGAAGTTCTTTACTGTGAAGGTGATGAAGCACTGGAACAGATTGCCCAAAAAAGTGGCAAATGCTCCATCCCTGGCAGTGATCAAGGACAGGTTGGACAGGGCCTCAGGTGACATGGTCTAGGGTGAGGTGTCTCTGCCCATGGCAGGGTGGTTGGAACTAGACGATCTTAAAGTCCTTTCCAACCCTGATCATTCTATGACTCTATGGGACATACTAGCACCAGACCCGTAGAAGACAGCATGGCTCAACAAGGCTTATATGGCAGAGTGGCGCTTGGTTCCCATTCCTGCTCCAAGTACTGTCCAAATGTTTGATGAACTGTTGCCACATGAAGCACATGCAGAAATTTATCTCACCATTTAGTCATCTGGACCTGAGGTGTCTAACCCGGCCTATTACTTAGGCTCCACTTAAAATATATGGACAGTTGCCTCCAGAGAGCACGGCATTCTGCCTACCTTTATTTGAGCATGGGATAAGCATCTTGAGGTGACTCGATCTACTAGCTATAGGGTAGATTTTTAGATACTGACATTAAAGTCATCCTAACTTTAACAGGTCTCACAAGCAGTTGATTTACTACAAACAACACAAGGTAACATAATTGTAACAAGAAACTTCACATGGAAATTTGTGAAATTTAGGTTAACGCTTTAATTTATGCTTTAAAATGTTCCGAAGAGCTACGGTGCATGCCTGGACTGGGGGGAAAAAAAAAAAAAAAGTCTGAATAAGTGTAGGATTGTTTTCCTAATGTTTAAACCTGGTAGAAGTATCTGGATTAGAAGGGTTAACTTTGCTATTTATTTATTTAGGGGATTTCTCTGCCTTCCTAATTTCATGCAAGGACAGAAAATAAAGTGCTAAACTACACAAAAAATGCTGCTATTTTTAGAGCAATTAAACAAAATTTAGGAAAGAAATGAAAATTTCACGCAACTATGCTTTTTTTTTTGATATTTTCCCAGCAAAGAAATTCATGTACATAACTAAATTGAGTGGATTTGTGAGTAAAAGAGCCAAAGCATTTTAGATTCGTGTAATGCTATAACTCATCATATGTAAGTTTCCTAAATTTAGACCCTAGAAATAAGTTCCACAATTTATACTAGTTTACATTGAAATAGTAATGGACTTTTCTGAACTTCTGAACTTGCTGAGCTTTCTCAACTAAATGCTTTCACATATGTCATCAGAGATTAGTCTTACTTAAATAGGCAGATAAGCACATATATGGATCCTATTTCCCTTTTCCCTTTTTTTTTTTTTGGAACTGACAGACAAAATCTGACACAACCCTTTTAAATTTACTTTACTGCTTTTTAAGGAAACATGGTTTCTCATTTTTCTGATCTCTGTGTTAGACAAGTTATAGGTCTTGGGTTGCTTGCATCAGGGAAAGAATGCCAATGTTAGATTTTCGTTACAATTCTTTCATTACTTCTTCCTTAAAATCACAGACAAATGATCTTTTTTCCTTAAGTGTAGGAAGATTTTAACAGATGGTAGTCTCTTTGCTTATCTAACACTTTTATAGGCAGAATTTGGCTGAGAAAGCTGTCTTTCTCTTCACTTTTTCTAAAAAAAAAAAAAAAATAACAAAAAAAAAGCATCAACATAGTTCCTATTACTGTGTTCAGTGCTTCCTCTTTTCTCAGGTTCAGTGATCTTTTTCTGTTATTTTTCACAGAAATATGATCGTTTATGTATACCACCCAGTAAGGTATTTCCAACAGATATGCCCTGATTGTTTTTGGATAGAGGCATATACCTCAGGTTTCGAAGACAATTCCTGAGAAAGGATTGTAAATGGTTTGCAAGCTATTTCAAATGAGAAAATACGTTTACACAATCCTGTTATCCATTCTAGTATGAGCCAAACTTAGAACAGTGTGTAATTATTATTTCCTTTGATGTCTTAACTGAACATTAGACATATTTCTGCTTCCTTGAATTCTGAATATCACCAAATGCATTATCTCAGGTTCTTTAATAAATACTGTGATCAACTTAATTTACCTTTTTCTACCTTTCTTTCTCTAAAAGTAACACCAATAAACTACAACACTGATTATTAAAATTCATAGAACTAGATTATATTACTATTTGCTTTCATCAAGCTATATATGTATGTGCACAAAAATATCTAGCTAGGATTGTCAAGGCAGCAATTAAATGATTTTACTCTGTCTAAACAACATTGTTTCTGTAAGCTGAATGTTTTAACATAGACAAGCTATGAAACAGCTATAGGAATTTTTCTTTATGGTAATGTGTTAATGGCTACACTGACTAAAACTGCCTAAAAAAGATACAAAATAAGGGTGACTATCTTATCTAGCCATCACATTATCCATCGCATTTATTAAAAATATTATGGAGAGTTCACTATACATGCTTTGTACTACATCATAAATAACCTAAAGTCTACCAATACTGAACATACATTGTGTCTATTCAGTGTATGTAGCGTATATATTGTGTATATAAGACACAGTTTCTAACTTTTCCAGCTTATGAAATGAATTCATATTTAGAGATCTCAAAATTCATGATGTGTCAAGATTTTCAATTCAGAGAATTATAAGCAGCAAGGAGCTCACCTGGCCAGGGTGTAGCTTATGAAAGACCTCCATAAATCAGTCTGATAGCACACAAAGTTATAATTTGCCTAGAGAACTCATTAGAAATCCTCTGGCTACAGGGAAGCTTGGGATAACATTCTCCCCCTTCCCTGTAAAGTGGAATTTGACACTTAATAAGAAAGGCATTTTCTCCTTCCTTACTACTTCCAGATACTTTGAAGTGTCTTAAGGCTTTCACAGTCTTTGCGCGTCCCCTGTTTTTAACTGTTGTGAACTGTCCGTACACACATTCCTAAATCTTCTGCATTTCCATTCAGAAAGTCATAATGCAGCTATTAACAGAGATTTTCACATGGAGTTACGTCCTGGGTTCAGCAGTAGTTGTCATTTTTCTCCTTCTTAGTAGCTGGTGCAGTGCTGTGTTTTTGACTTTCGGTCTGGGAACAGCGCTGATAACACTGATGTTTTTAGTTGCTGCTCAGTAATGTTCAGTCTGATCAAAGACTTTTTGAGTCTCATGTTCTGCCAGGGAGGAGTGGAAGCTGGGAGGAAGCAGAGACAGGACACCTTACCCAAACTAACCAAAGAGGTATTCCATACCACAGCACATCATGCTCACTATACAAACTGGGGCTGCTCAGTCCAGCTGGGTATCGGTTGGTGGGTGGTGGGTGGTTGTGTTTTCTTCCCTCATTACTTCCTTATCACTGTTTTTATTTGTGGCAGCAGTTGTGGTTTGTGCTGTACCTTAGTTACTGGACTGTTCTTGTCTCGACCTGTGGGAGTTGCATTCTTTCGATTCTCCTCCATCTCTCTGGGAGCAGGGGAGAGGAAGGAGGGGGAGTGAGAGAGAGACTGTGTGGTTTTCTGAGTTACTCCTGGGCTTAAACCACGACAAGTTACTGAATCATATTTGTAAGTTTAGCTCATGCCTAGGTGTTGTGACATGAATGCACATTGTATTGAATTAGTCTAGTAGTCTGGTACGTTACTGAGTAATAGCTCACTGCAGATCTTAACAAGCTGTGTAGACCAACTCTGTAAGTAAAGTATCACTGTGCCTTGTGATGTACACAATAAACAAAATATTGCGCTGAAATATTTATAGTCGGAAGGTTTCACCCATTAATAGTTCATAGATATTGTCTTCAGGAAGGAGTCCATTGAGGTGACTGGGACTACTCATGTGAAAACAAGTTACATATATATTTGCAATAAAGTCTTAAGAGACTTTAAATTTTAAGAGATTCCAGTTCAGGACAGTCCTCTAACTGAACTTCAGTAAATCAAAGCATAACAACATCCATGACAAAGGAATCCTAGTCCACTGAGCAAAAAGACTACTACAGAGATTTTAAAAAAATAAATTCCTTTTTGTCACAAAAGTTTTGAAAATTTTATTTGGTAACTCTGTGTGGAAGAAAATTTTGCCGTTTAAAACTTAACATAAGTGGTATATATATTTCATGCAAGATATGTTGCCATGATTTAACTTCTGTTTTGGATATAATTTCCAAACAACAAGTAGCTCAGTTATTTACATTTATGTTTCTCAACTCATAAATCAGTTTCTATGCAGTATGTTCATCTTTTTAAAGCCTACTGATTTTTGGAATTTATGAATATCTGTGTATATTCAAATAAAAATCCAGTCCAACTAATTTTCAAGGATAGTTCCCAGTCATATCTAAAATCTGTACTAGAAAAAAATTGCTTGTGGATAGGTATGTCACAGGTATGCACATACCAGAAGATTTTAAAATAAAACAACAAATGGAAACATTGCAAATGTCAGATTCATGAAGTCAAAAAGCTAATTAAATCATCCACTTTCACGAATGGTAACACATATCTGTAGTTATATTTTTTGTAATGCACTGATTTTGAACAACAGTAATGACAAATTAGAAATTAAAATTAAATTGTTAGGAAAAAAAGATCTGCTTTTTACCCTAATAGCATTTGCCAAAAGACCCTCTATACAGAGGAGCAGAAATGAAAACTATAATATTTCTTACAAATAAAAAGATTAGGATAATATTTAGTACATTACAGCTGAATTAGGTTTCATTTCCAATGAGTTATAAGCTGATCAGACAAATATATTTTCAAATGTGTTTTATATGAAAATATAAAAGGCAATTACTAGTTAGACAGAAATACGATACGCAGACACAAATACCTATATGCTATCAGTGTCAAATTTTGCTCTTTAGTGTACATGCACAACTCCTAATGAGTAAGTAGGGAATGTATTTAAATAGTGCACATATTAAATTGCTACATTGCAATATATTGTTTTCCAGACTATGCACATATAATCAGATTCTTTTCCAAGCAGATGTCCATTTGATTACTTAAAGTCCAAATTGTGGTCTGGATAGCAGCCAGCAAAGTCCAAATTGTGGTCTGGCTAGGAGAGGGCATGGGAAGGGCAAGGAAAATATAAGTCTTTTTGTATCAACAGGTGACAAGAGTAAATGGGAGAAAAAAAAAGAGGGGAATAAGTTCAGAGGAATACACCTTTCCTGAATCATATAGATATGCAAGAAAGAAAAAAGACCTGCCAGAACTTAACAGTTTTTCAGACAGTGATGGTCATGTTGCATGTACATGGCTCACATTAGCTGATAAGCACAAAAGCAGGGTGAGGACAGCAGCAGGATCTCACAGCAGTTTCCTTTTCTTTGGAAGTCTGCAAAGTCCTCCTGGGCTGTTCTAAGAAGATGAATGCAACTTGCTCAGAGGCAACAAACTACCCAGAGCGAGGAGACAGCTTTCGCTAGTCCATGCAAGTATCCCTTTTAAGGGCTCACATTCTGAGTACTGAACTTCAATTCATGTATTTCTGGTCAAGTTAAGAAACCATAAAAGCAGAGAGACAACAAGAATAGACTGATATACAGTTCAAAAAACTCACAGTTGCACTGAAATTGAAAAAGACTAAAACGAAATGTGCATGCCATTCAGAAGTCCCAATAAAAGGATTAAAAACCACAACCAAACAACAAAACCCCCATAAACCCCTGAAATATATATACATACATACATATGAAAACATGGAAATGTTTGATTACTGTTTCGTAGGGAGTGCAGTGTTTAGTTGTCAAGTGATTAGATGCTTTATTTGGAATAAAAGGAACTGATAACCAAACCAGCATGTATGTATTTAACATGGTTGTCAATACAGCAATACCTATTTCTGTACCAAGCATTAGTGTTTTGTAAAATGTTTTCTTTAATCTAAAAAGTACAATCCAAATGTGCCTACGGAAATGATCAGCTAAATCGTATCAGGCTCTTGGATTTGCTTGTACAAAGCTAGTAAAGGAATCCTAGCACTTAAGTGACAGGTAGTCAGTTATTTCCACAGTGGGCAGATTTAGATTTATCAAAACTATTTGACAAGCCTAGACATAAAATTGATTGAATTTCATTATTCAGCAATAATCTTGAATACTGATATGAACAAGCATACTCTAACCTTAAGAGCCTACCTTACCTAGCAGAATTAAAAGCATTTCTTTGCAGTATAAAATAGGAACAAATCAGTTGGTTCTCACCAATGTACACAAATACACACAACCACATTAATTTTTGCGCTTTACTTTAAGTAGTTTAAAGCTAGTTCCATGAACTGAACACCCATTTGCAGTCAGAGCGTATGACCTCCCCCCAATTTAAAAGGAATCCAGTTTGCACACTCAATGTTGCAAACTGGAATGCAATAATCATAGACAACTCAGAAATCCAAGAAGCATACTCCTGTTAAACACTGAAACGCCTCTGCAGATGTAAACAATAATACTATTCACATACCCAGAGGTGGTTTAGTTGATGATATTGTGAAGTCAATCTCTGCTTTGAAATTGCCTTTTGATTGAAGATATTTCCATTGACAGTGCATATAAAGTGATTAGAAACTAAGTCATGAGACTAGTTTTTCTAAAGTAAGGTGCTTAAAGCTAGCATTATGAACACTTCAACAGATAATGCAGGATCTTCCATTGAGTCTTTAATATTTTAATTATTATTTAATTTTCTCCTGTCCAGGATATAAAGTGTAAAAATGCCCTTCTAATACAGCAAAAATAGTCCATAGATTAGTATCAGCTACATATGTATCAAATACATACATAACTTTAATAATTAAAGGTGTTAAAACATCTTGCTTCACTGTTACAAAAAGGGTGAAATGTCGTGTCTCCCTATGTTCAGAAGGAACAGAAAACCTTTGGCAAGTCCATTAACCAGCAGCCTTCCTTCACCTCTGGAGCATCAGGACATTATAAAAATATTGTAGTGTATGCAGAAGCTTAGCAAGTGTAAGACTTTCGTTGACAGTGTATTGCTAAGTTACTTTGAGATACTGAGAATATGTCAAACTGCTAAAACACACAGGAATTTTGAGCCTTAGTACCTACTTCAACCTTCTAGCTGTAGAAAACTACTTTTGTCACCCAGATAAGTCATCTAGATTAAAACAGTACATATTAATTAACTATGATATAGCTAGTGACTTAAAAATTACTGCTGACAAAATGCAAAATTAGGATATCCAAACCCAGAGAGAGGTTTACAACAACATCAGACAGGTAAAGTCCTAATCTTTACTCAGTCTGAATAATGAGAAGCAGCAGCAAGACACTCTGAAGCAAGAGATACTCTTTTCCATAGGATAAAAAGTTTGGTCTGTTCATCCCTTGTTGTGATCAGAATGATGTTTTATAATCGCTAGAACTTGCGACATGAAACCATGTGTTACAATGCATAGCATTCAGATACTACAAAGTAGAATAAGATTGCTATTTACTGTAGATTTCATCAGGGGTTATAACAAATAATAAAATTCATGGAGCAAATGTGACAAATCCCCAGGAAAATACAGAAGCCCTCGAAATGCCCATGGATCAGGCCCATACAAAAAAGCTACAGGATATGCATTCAAGGATTGTGCAGAGCATCACAGTATAGTAATATAAAATCTACAGGCAGCTTGCTCTTGCTACTCTGAAGTAATTTTCCACAGCCTCTGGCCAAAGTCTGTTAAAATCAGGGTATGATTATCCGCAAATTTTATGCACACTGATGTTAAGCAGCATCATAAACGCCCAGTAAGCATTTTCTTACTTCAAAAACTCCAGGTACTTCTAGACTGAGCATCATAGTAGAAAATGATGTCACATGATGTGCTTAGTCTGCTTAACAGGTAACATCTGAGGCAAGTTAGCAAGTGTACAGACTGCAATTGTCAGCACATCTTTGTTTATGCTTTTGCTCCAGTGCTTCCCATCACAACAGCTAAAGGCACAAGAAAAGAAATAGCCAAGAACTGTTTATCCTTTCTCTTGTCAAGAGACAATACAGGAGCAATGATACAATTGAGCTGACTGCATGGAGCGAGACAGCCTATAGTAATCTGTAAGCTTACCTTGGCATACAAACTTCAATTCCTTGGCATCTGTGACAGTTGTTCTTTTATCTGACCTCTTCTTTTCTGTTCGACGGTGACTACGTCTTTTCTTTGTCTCTCCCCAAAGATTCGATCCGCCATGCATGCTTGGAATGTTCAGAATGGCAATTCCTTCCAGAGAAATATTGATTAAGTCTAGCTGAATCCCATCACACTGATTAGTAAGAAGAAAAATAAAAAGGCAGAAAAAAAGAGGGAAAAAAACAGTAAAAAAGAAAGACAAATCAGAATGTTCTACTTATCAGATATTTTTCTTCAGCAGTTCATCGTTCTTAACACTGTTAATGGTTTACTCAATGTTTGCACCTAAGATATATATACTTATATCTGGAAAGGAGGTATGAGACAGGAACTAATCCTCATTCAGAAGGGAAAACATGATTCTAATTCAGCTCTTGATTACTTAAGTGTGGCACCATTTGGTAGAGTCTTGTTATCTGATACCTACTCATTGACCCAAGTGAAATATATTTGCAGCTTCATCACAGCTATTAGCAGAAAAAAAAATTATACTACAAATTTTTTTATAGCAATAACTGGAGGATTTTTGTTGTGTGTTCCAGCTAAATTGTCTTGTCTCATGATTTTGCAATGACACTTGTCATTATAACACCTGAGTCACTTCCAAATGAAACTAATTATAAAAGTCCTTGCATACAGAGCATATGCAGCTTCACTGATAAGGTCTAAGCAGGCCCTAAGAGCACAGAACACCACACAGATACCAGTTTCAATCTCAAGGCACAACTGGCACATTAGCACAGGGCTATGACTGACTAGTAACTCCTACTGGGAGGAAAGATTAGTAAACTGGATAAAAAAATGCAGACACAACTACAGCATTTCTTATCCCAGAACCTCCATCAGCCGTCTGAAATGCGCATTGTTGCCAAAGGAAAGCATAGGATATGGAGCCAAATAAGAAGTATCAGTGCCCTAAAAGCCTTCCAAGACATACTGGACATACAGAAGAAATCTTATTCTATGGGACAGTTCCTTCAGTGATGGAATTCTTACTGTAGGGAACCTTGTATCACTAATGCATATTCTTCCTGCTTCCTACAGCAAAACTGGACATAGAAGCATTTTATACATGTACATTCCTTTGCTAAATCTGGCTTCAAAATCTTAGAAAGGGAATAGTTTTCACTTCAGGAGAATGGCTCAGGGACCTTAACATATTAGATTGCTCAATGACAAACTGCATCGTCTTCTTAGGTGGCAGAAGCCTACAACATTTGCAAACACAGTTCATCTGACATACATTGGATGAGATGCATCTAGCTTGGTAGGACACACCTAGCCTTCACTAACTACAATTTACTCAAGGTAAATCAAGTCCTCCTCTCAAGCCTCTTTGTTTTAGGATTAGGAGAAGTATAGCAAAATACTGCAGAACCTCTACATTAAAAAAAAATAAAATGAAATGATCAAACTTCACATTACTGCAGTTGAAGCTGCAGGGGAAGGCAAAGCATGCAGGTCTACTTATTAGTTCAGTGAACCAGCAAATTTTCTAGGATATATCTTGGCTAGAGGTAGACCAGCTTCATTCCTCCCAACACAGCCAGAATATATAGATACACTGGCAAGTCACATGCACCTTACAGTGTATAGCAGCATATTTTTAAAAACATTAGATCCTACTCGTGCAATGTTCTGCAAACCAGCAGGGAAACCAGTCATGCATTTAGAACTGATTAAGGGTCTTATTTTGTAATTCCAATACACAATAATCAGGAAGAAAACTGGAAAAATAATTAACCATGCTTCAGTAATAGTCCACTGACATCTTGCAGCTTACTGCTCTGTGGGTCACTGGCACTCCTTCCTTTCTGCCTAAAACTTGACTGCATGTTTGAAGAAGAAAAGCAAAGTATAACTCAAAAATAACTGCGCATAATTATTCATTTACCCTGAAACTGTCTGAAATTACAAAACAGAACTGTATTATAATGCATACTCGGCACCTTCTCAGTTCTTCTAAGAGTGTAAATCTGAAGAAAGAACAATTTCAGCATTAGATTTCCATTTCATATTTGCTCTTCAAGAATTAAATGTAAAACCTGTGGATTATATTCATACAGGAAAATCTTTAAAGTCAAAAGACGTATCTGGAAGTGAGTTGGCAGTTGTGGCAACTATACTTGAAAGTGTAACTTTTTAATAACCCATTTCTTACAAGAAAAAAGGCATGGGTCTTCAGCAAAGTTGTTCAAAGAAGCTGTGAAGGCTCCATCCCTGGCGATGTTCAAGGCCAGGCTGGACAGAGCTTTGGGTGGCATGATTTAGTGGGAGGTGTCCCTGCCCATGGCAGGGGGGTTGGAACTAGATGATCTTAAGGTCCTTTCCAACCCTAACTATTCTATAATTCAGTGTTATTTTGGAAGCAAATCCTTAGTCCCCCCTTCATTTTATATGTATTAAATATTAGGATGATTTATTTTACTAAAAATTCTGCTCATGTGTATGCTCACTTACTGCTATACATTCTAGATAAACAGATATTAATTTCATAATTAAAAGTAATCTTGTGTAAATACCCTGCAGGCCTCAATGAATCAAACACATACTGTGTGTCAGGCCTCCCACTGTCTTCAAGTGGAATGTACTGGCTGGATAATTAGATAGTACATATTTTTTAACCTTATTTGCATGCATATTATATCTTTTGCACACTGACAAGCAGCAGTAACAACAAAAGTCAGATTACCACAGGGAATTCCCACAAAGAAGTCTTCATTTCTTATAATTTGCAGCCTAAATTAAAATAATTTGATCTTTGACAAGGATGAAATGTCAAGCAGAAGGGGGTCCTCTACAAGCCACGGCCTGTGGCTTCTGAAATCTGCCTAATTTATGTCAGTCACTTCTTAATACATATTTAAGTATTACACGAAAAAGATGATAAATATGCAATCTGACACCTTTGGTATTTCCCTGCTGTTAATTTATAAAGGTCTGGCGTCCCCCAAACTGACTGGAATTATTTAAAAAAAAGAAGAATTGCGAAATAGGATGGCGCAGAGTCTGGCTTCCATTTTCACTCGATATTGAACACAGCAGGTAGTACACTAAGACAATTATTTGACTAGGCCTCAGAATCCCCCAGCGACAAGGAACTTTCTGAATTAGTAAAGGAAGATTTCTTTTGTTCTTACACAGACAAGAAGTTTGCACTACAGGTAGCTCTGCGTTGTCCTAACACATTCATATGCTACAACAAAACACAGATGTGTTCTGCTTCTTTTCCTTTCTTTTTTCTTTTTTTTTTTTGATTCCAAGTAATGCAACAATGCTGCTAAAAATAAAAGCGTGCTTTTAAAATGTGGAGCATGCCTATCTAGATTAAAAGTAAACACTAGCACTTCTATTTCTTTTTTGCCTTCTTTCCTGGCCTCAGTCCATTTTGGGGCATTGTCTTTTACACTGCTTTGATTTATCAATTATTTTCAGATCACCTTAAGAATATACATAGCCATGCCTGAAAACAGCTGAGATTAAGGCTTTGCTGCATAACCAGGTGCAATATCATGCAAAACTACATGATAATTTAAATTTCTTTCCCCATCTATTAATACCAGGTGGTACAGTAGGTGCCACTTTGGTCCCACAATGGTTTTACAGTATTGGAGGTGTGGACTATGCCATCCTCACTGCCACTGCATCTATGCTTACTCTCATAAATACCTTCACACACCTTTCCTTTTTTTATGAAGTGGAAATAAAGCATAAGTAAGAGCTCTAAACTGTAAAATCTTAAGCCTCATTTACAGACACATTATCCTTACAAAAAAATCCTTAATCTTGCCCTTCACACACACCACACCCCCCCCC
>JANRGW010004292.1:43874-56714 GCA_024733675.1 Psilopsiagon aymara | reverse complement strand
TTATTATTATTGGTGGTAGCAGCAGTGGTTTGTGTTATAACTCAGTTACTGGACTGTTCTTATCTCAACCCATGGGATTTACATTCTTTCAATTCTCCTCCCCATCCCTCAGGGAGCTGGGGGAGGAAGAGGTGGGGAGAGTGCAAGTGGCTGCATGGTTCTGGGTTGCCAGCTGGTCTTAAACCACAACACTGCATCATTTAAAGTATAAAATAATTAAGTCCATAAAGATATAACGTATTCCAATTTAAAAACACCTTTGCAGGACTCTTAAGAGGTATGACTCAAGAACTCTTTAATGTCACTTGGGGATCTCCAAACAAAAGCTACTATGCAGAGTATTTCTATGATTAGAGAAACACCTTTTCTTCATATCAAGACTTCAGAACCTTAAGTACAGCATTACAGGCTCACACATAGGTTAAGACTGACGCACATGGAAAAAAGAATTATCACCTTAAAAATAAGACTGATCCAGGTTCGCTAACATTCATACCAAAGCCTTATTTAACTTAAAAGACACAAGTCATGTCATAACATGAGCTGGCAGTATGTGCTTGCAGCCCACTGAGTCAATTGTATCATGGGCTTCATCAAAAGGAGTGTGACCAGCAGGTCGAGGGAGGTGATCCTGCCCCTCTACTCTGCTCTTGTGAGACCTCACTTGGAGTATTGTGTGCAGTTCTGGTGTCCTCAACATAAAAAGGACATGGAACTGCTGGAACAAGTCCAGAGGAGGGACACGAGGATGATCATGGGACTGAAGCACCTCCCAAATGAAGACAGGCAGTTGTGAATGCTCCATCCCTGGCAGTGTTCAAGGACAGGTTGGTCAGATCCTTGGGTAACTGAGTGACATGGTTTAGTGTAAAGTGTCCCTGCCCATGGCAGTGGGGTTGGAACTGGATGATCTTAAGGTATTTTCCAACCCTAACTATTCTATGATTCTATAAGATTAGGCTAAGCAAAAAAAACCCAAAGAAATAGCCATACACCCTCTACTAAAACGGTAAGCACCACTTCAGTTTGCTAATTTAAGTCTAACTACAGTATATTTAAATTATTTCAAGTAAGTTCTTCAACCATAATGGTAGCCTGAGACTTTCTGGTATAATGTCAGGTTAAGATAGCACATCTTCATAAAAATCATTACAGAATCATAGAATCAACTATATTGTGTTGGAAAAGCCCTTTAAGATCAAGTCCAACCATTCTCCCAGGACTGCCAAGTTCACTACTAAGCCATGACGCTAACAGACTCATCAACATGGTTTTTGACCACTTCCAGGGATGGTGATTCCACTACTTCTCTGGGCAGCCTGATCACCCTTTTGGTGAAGAAATGTTTCCTAATATCCAATCTAAACCTCCCCTGGTGCAGCTTGAGGCTGGTAACTCTTGCCTATTCCTTGTTACTTGGGAAAACAGTCCAATCCTCACCTCAGCACAATCTCCTTTCAGGTTTTTGAAGAAAATACTCTTCAACTCTGACCAACACTCACAGGCATCACTATAAGACAAATATAAGCCTCATAACAAAGTGCAAGGCCTATACAGTACATTATTTACACAATCTGCTATCTGAAAGAAACCTCCAAAAACCAGGTTACAGCAGCATCAATGATCAGCCTTTAAACTCAATGGCATTTTGATGAGGTAAAACCACATTTAACACCATGTCCTTTAAAATCTTCATTATATTGCTGCACCAAAACTTTCATTACTGTTAGGGTTGCCAACTCAGTAAGACACCTTGCAACAAAAATAAAGTAACATTGGCTACTACAGACTAACAGTGCATCAGGGCCAAGTGAATTGCACCTAGAATACTAAGGAAAATAAAGATAATGACAGTGAACTGTCAGTACAGTCCCTAAGGAGAGGGAACACCATGGGAAGCAAGATGACTAATGTTCACAAAGGTGCAAACAACCTGCAGACCTAAAGGCTGACTTACAGCACAGATGAGCCTCTGAAAACATTGATAAATCTATCCTCTACAAGATCCTGCTGAAAATCCTGGTAGCATGCTGTGCCTTATTCATTGTTCACCTGACTGATGCTGTCACACTATGACAATGACTTTATTGCATTTGTGCAATAGGTAAACAAAAGCTGATCCAGAAGACCATTTTAAAGTTAATGGGAAATGTTCCACTGACTTTAATGGCATTTTCATCAAGTTCAGAAGTGATAGGCACTTTAGGTGTCTGCAAGATAAAGGCTGCTACCTAAATAAGGTTAATAATGTTGCCTGCCCAGTGAAAGACCAGGAAAGAAAATTAAATTCTGATGCATTTCTGTTCTTTGCTGTGTTCTTTACTGTGAGTGAGGGTGGTGAGGAACTGGAACAGGTTGTCCAGAGAAGTGGCAAATGATGCATCCCTGGCAGTGTTCAAGACCAGGTTGGACAGATCCTTGGGCAACATGGTTTAGGGAGAGGCACCCCTGCCCATGGAAGGGGGGTTGGATGATCTTAAGGTCCTTTAAAATTTGATGATTTGCATTGGTTCTCCGAAATGTGACGAGCAACAGAACTCTCTCCAGTTTCAAGATCATTTTTGCGCAGGCATTTAAAAAAAGCAAATATCCTCTATAGGACAGCATTTAAACATGTTTGCTCATGTCCCTGACAATTTGCCATTGTTATAGGTTGTCCTTATCACAGGCACTGACATTTAAACTTGTCTTTGAAGTGACTAATTCGTTCCAAAAAGGTGTCAAAATTTTAAGATTTCAACCTACTAGTTTTTTTTAATTCTTAGGAAAAGATGCAAACAAAAAAGTCACACACCCCCCCCCAAGCAATACAAGAAGTTTCTCCTTCAAGTCTAAACCCACTTATTAAAATGTTACAGTTGCACTTGCATTTTTTACATCAAGATTCTTCTGATCAGGAACTTGAAATTTAATATTAAAAAGCAGCTGCAAGTCTTACCCACTGCTGTGATTTTTTTTTGCTTGTTTGTTTTAAGTCACTAATTTTTTTTCCAACTTCTCTATTTTAAGCAAAACTTAGTTATTATTCAATGCATTCTGCTACTAGGTACAGAATTATACAGAATAACTGAAAAAGCAGACTTTTTTTTCCCCTTTCCCATTTTAGAATAATTCAATTTTAGATCTGGCCATCCTGTTTGTCTATTTCATCATCATAAGAAGTAATTGTGAATAATTCAGTCAGAGCTTAGTTTTTTCTTCTATCTGATTTTCCTAATTTTGCAGAGCACAAACATTTCAGAACTTCTCCCAGCCAAATCTGATTGCTTTAGTTAGAATTGTATCGATCGATGTATCTGGAGAGGCAGAGGATGAGGCTTCTCATATACACACAGGTATAGAAACATGTGGAGATTAAGAAACTGAGTGAATATAAAAGAAAAGGATGAATAAAACTACTGAGAATGGTTTAAGCAATATTATGCATTATTTGGCCCTTAATGAACCTGTGTATTTTGGTAGAAATGTGACACTTTCTTTCTTGGGAACTGTTCCAAAATAGAAATTTTAATTTTTGTTTTTAGTCTCAGGAATCTTTATCTCAAGGGGGAATACTGCTGACGTGATAACACTGACGCAGAGTCACCCAGGCTGAACAGATCTTAGGAAGTCATTAGTCCAACTATCTGCACAAAGCAGAATCAACACCGAATCAAGAATAGGTGTCCTGGGGTTTTATCCACCTGGGTCCTGAAAGTGCACAGCCTCTCTGAGCAAAGTTTAATCATGCTTGATTGCATTTAGCAAATGAAATAAGATAGGTATATAATGTTTGGGGGTTTTAGTTTCAAGATAGCATCATCGACAGACTTCAGTCAAAAGATAAATGACAACACTGACAAATTTTTGTTTTGTACATGCTTGTATTTTTCCATATTGTTATTTAAATTCTAGGTTAATTTAGAATAAATATTTCAATCAATATTTATTTAAATATATGCACGTATAAATGTGAAAATTAGAAGAGCTCCTCTACTCAAAGATTTGGTTTAGCTTTTTGAAAGATATTAACCCCCCCTCCAATATCTCCGCTATTAATATGTCTTCAATCACACGCTAGCACATCAGTCAATGTTGTGGAACAACTCTGCCTCTTAACTTCTATTTTAAAAACTATTTTTAGCAGTCAAAGAGAAAATACTTTGAAAGATAAAAGCTTTGGGCTTCTAGATTCTGCTTAAGTATTCTATTTCATATATCAAATGCATCTGAGAAGATTTTTTTAACAAATGTTGTTGCATTTAGAAAAAACAGAAACTCACTAAGTTATCCCTAGTTTGTAAATCTAATTCATAACACTGCAGACAAGAAAGATGTTAATTCCATCTGGTATAAATTAAATGACACTAACAACATATACTCGTTTGGCTGCAAGACTAAAATCCTGAATGCACAATCAATGACTACTTTAAGATTAAGTGACCATTTGGGATTACATTCATCAATACTAATGGTATCTTATTTAAAAGTTTAATGAGAAAGAAATAATGCATATCACATTTCTCAGTAAGATACATTATTATTGAATTTCAGATAGAAGATATAATGAAAAATGAAATAAAAGCAAAGAAAAAACCCATTGTTTAAAATGGATTTTCTAAGTGCATTGAACACATGAACTGGACTGTAGGCATTTCTTAAGATGGTTGTCCTTTAAGAAATTCAATCTTGTTTATTTTCAGTATATATGGAAAGAGTATGTCTAAGTTAGATCTCAAATAAGTCATTATGGAACATGCTGATATCTATATCAGAAAAACCATGCATGGTGTTTTCAGTAAAATATTTTAACATAATGGGTCAGTGAGATCCATGAAGTGATTTTGTTCCTCAGAAGTTATTTATTCACTGTATTTGACATGAGCCAGCTCTTGTATCTGAGAAATCAATAAGTGTAATGGTTGAACTAACAGTGAATGATTCATGCTCAGGGCGAAATCTGGCAAAACTCGAATGCGTAAAATATCCTTTTAGGACATATTCTCCAAGTAGCAAGGAAGGGAATTATTATTTCTTGGGAGCACGGAACAAAGAAGTTATTAAAACAGATGGGTGTATCAGATAACTCTATCTGCTTGTGGTGAACTCTGACAGGTCTTAATCCAAATTAAAGCTCTGTTCAGCTTTCCCATCCTCTCACAGCTAACTAGTACAGTCTCCAATTAGGATTTCTAACAGTCCTTGCGCTGCTGTTTATTCAGGTTGTCCTTTTTTTTTATTAAAAAACAACATCAAAAAAAAAAAAAAAAAAACAAAACCAAACAATGAAACAAAACATTGGGTTTGGTTTTTTGTTTGGGTTTTTTTTTTTTTTTCAGCACTGCTGCTGAGGAAGACTTATTCTCACAGATATTTGATGAAAATATCACTAGAATCTCATTTTTTAAAGAAAAACATACAGTACAATATAAATGTAAAACTAGCTTTCATTTGTAAACTATTTCTGGTAACATCATTACTACACACAACAGACTGTAACAAGAGATAAGTGGAATATAAAAAAACCTCCACCTTTTAGACACATAGATTTTGTGTCTACAAGCTGTGATGGACAAACTTTTCACTTACAATGGACACATCTGGGACATCTCTGTGTATTATCAATGCACAAAAGAGAAATAGGCAGGGATGTGCTAGGGTTGATAGTTTCACAGCAGAAGCCAGAACTTAAACTATATAAAATAAACTGTTCTTAAATGAAGAGAGCTGATGACAAACAGTGTAATATTGCCTATTGATATAACATTAGCACACAGAGACTCCAGTCCCCATGGACTATTACATGATGATGAAATACGATCACGTGCAAATCAGAGTTATATTAAGACTGAGTTCCTAAACTGCTGGAACTTCTAAACACAGCTGGACATTACCAAAATCTTCCTGAAATAACAGTATTTATACTTGATAAGAATGACAATATGTTGAAAATAAATAATTTTCTATCAATAAACAATTTCTTTGAAAAGCTAGATGCCCTAGAATCCATTTTTACTGAACAATAGCAAAGCACAATGTTCTTTTTTTGATATAAAAGCCATCTTCTGCCTAAATTAGAATTACTTATTTTGTTTACTTATAAAACTTGAGATTGAACAACAATCCTGCAAGTACAAATGAAACAGAGAGAGCTGTTAAGTTATTTGAAAGCAGGAACACCATGTCCCATGTTTTTTCCTAAGAAAATTTGAGTGTGATCTGTTTTTTGAAATGTTAAAGAAGGATGAACCCCCATATATGAATCAACATGTCAGCTGCTGAAATCAAAAACTTACTAGAAGAAATTTAAAAAAAAACTTCTTACAAATCGGTAAGTGGATGCATGAGGACATGTATATGACATGATAGCTTTCATATTAGATTTCAAAAAACACCCTGGGAACATCCAAATTGTACTTTGGTTTCCTTACCTTTATAGCTCAGAATTTTTTTAAAGACAGATAATTTGACAGTTAACCTCCCGTTCCATGAGTGTTCGTAGTAATACCTTGGCAGAGAGCAGCCACATCGTTCTATCACAAATATGCCAATAATGTAAATATAATAATGTATATGTAAAGACAAATAATTCAAAAGATATGCAGATACCCAAGGTACAGTTTTGCTATTTCTAGGAAGTAGTAAGGTAATACGTCGTCTGCATAGGACTACAATTCAACATGGATGAAATGTGAAAAGGTAGCTTACCAGACAAATACCAAACAACATCAATGCTCACAAATCTCAGCTTGAAGTACACTCTCTCTATTTTCCAAATCTGTTTATGGAGACCAGTTATTATCATGTTTTGCCACATAATTTAGACAAAACCCTGGAGAGAACTATAACATTATGTATTCATCACGGCAGTCAGGTGAAGCTCCTGATGACTCGAAAAGGGAAATATAACCCCCGTTTACAAGAAGGGGAAAATGGATGACCAAGGGGACAAAAGAGCAGTCAGTCTCACCTCTGTGCCTGGCAAAATCTTGGAGCAGATTCTACAGGAAGGCACATGAAAAACAACAAGGTGGTTGGTGACAGCCAGCATGGTTTCACTAAGGGGAAATCCTGACTGACCAATTGGGTGGCCTTCTATGATGGGGCTACAGAACTGCTGGACAGGGGTAGAGCAGTTGATGTCATCTACCTGGACTTGTGCAAAATGTTCAACACTGTCCCACATAACATGCTTGTCTCTAAATTGAAGAGATATCGATTTGATGGATGGACCACTCAGTGCATAAAGAACT
Source organism: Psilopsiagon aymara (assembly GCA_024733675.1). Lineage (NCBI taxonomy): Eukaryota > Metazoa > Chordata > Aves > Psittaciformes > Psittacidae > Psilopsiagon > Psilopsiagon aymara. The sequence continues at coordinate 49,482 of JANRGW010004292.1, read as the reverse complement.
GGCTGGATGGCTGCACACAAAGAATTGTCCTCAATGGCTCAATGTCCAGCTGGAGACCAGTAACAAGTGGTGTCCCTCAGGGATCAGTGTTGGGACCGGTCCTGTTCAACATCTTTGTTGGTGACATGGACAGTGGGATTGAGTGCACCCTCAACAAGTTTGCTGATGACACCAAGCTGTGTGGTTTGGTTGATATTCTGGAGGGAAGAAATGCCATCCAAACAAACCGTAACACACATGTGAGATGGGCAGATACCAACTTTATGAAATTTAACCATGCCAAGTGCAAGGTCCTACACCTGGGTTGAAGAAACCCCAGGCACAGCTACAGGTTGGGCAGAGAAGAGATTCAGAGCAGCCCAAGGAGAAGGACTTGGGGGTGTTGGTCGACGAGAAAATGAACATGAGCCATCAGTGTGTGCTTGCAGCCCACAAAGTCAACTATATACTGAGCTGCATCAAAAGAAGCGTGACCAACAGGTTGAAGGAGGTGATCTTGCCCCTCTACTCTGCTCACCTGAGACACCACTTGGAGTACTGTGAACACTTGTGTGATAGCACATAGTACCATCAAATTCATTTTGCTAGATTTTACTACAAAGAACATTATCTCCTTAGGCAAAGACCTCGTCTTTTTATACCTTCAAAATGCCTTGCATATCTGTGGAACTATATAAAATAAAGTGAAATGTATGTAACAGATGAGTAGCATGCCAAGATCACCTAACCCAGCTATTATGTTAACAAATTCTAATCTCTCAAGCTAAACCTTTAACTCAAACAATAGCATTTAAAAGGGGAAAATTTGAGCAGCCCACTTCCATTAATTGCCCATTAACTGACTTTAATGAATACCTAATTGTGTTATACTAAAAGAGGAATAAAATGAATCAGAAAAATATTTTCAAAAAAAACTTCAAATTTTGGGGGTGGACCTAACTTATTTTTTTGTCACCTCCCTGAAAATGATAAAAAAAAAAATGTCATTTGTGTTCTTGACAAGAGATAAAGATAAATGGGGAAGTCGTGTCTGGATCATATTTCTATTTATGATCTGATAAGTTCCAGAGTATGCACATGCATGATTTGCTTCTGGACTTATCTCAAAATGAACAAATTAAAGATGGAGGATCACTCTGAGGACTTAAGGAAATACTCATGAAAAACAGGTTTATCTAAAGAAGGATGCATTTCTGGAGGAAAAAGTTGATAGCATGAATTTTATATCAGATCTTTACTTCAAACACAGCACTAGATAAAATGTTGTTCAGATCAGCGATGGTTTAAGAAGTCTTTTGTTATTCTTTTGTATGGAATTATCTAGTTGAGAAAATATTGTTTCCATGTGTTAAAAGACATCTTTCATCTTTGTTGCATTTGATTCCAGCCATTACCTGGTACTTCTGACAATGCTCTTCAAGCTCAGACTTTCATAAGCACTGTATCAACTATCTTGTTGAAAACACCTGCAAACCTTAACACCAAAGAGTGTCTTGATTAAAAATGAGACATAATGTAAGTTCTTTATCCTTTTTTTTTTTTAATAAAAAAAAAAAATCCAATAATTAATTTCACTGACCAAGAAGATTACAGACAATTGAATATTTAGTTTCCACCTAATTGGAAGAAAGATAAACTCCTAATGAGGACAGAGAAACATAATTCAAGACTTCATTGAGTTTTTCCCCTCATGGATTCTTCTAATCTGCAGGCAAACTCCTGAAGGTCTTTTCAGTGCACTCAAGTAAGGCAGGACCAAAGACAATCTCTAAAGGCTTGATGAACGTATTACATGTTGCTGTTCACCCTCATTAGCTGTAGACTGTGGTCAGTACTCCCCATCATTACCCTCCAAAAATAGATATTATAGCAGCAAAGTGATGACATGCATCAGCTCTAAGCAGCAGATAAGTAACTTCATCCTCTCAGTGTCCCTTTGCTTCAGACACTCTGCTGAACTTTCCTCTTCAACACATTAAACTAAAAATATGCAGAAACGCTTTTGAAATATTTTTAATTTCTACTGAGGGATGTTTAGATCTAAAACTATTTTTTATTATTCTTCATCCCGATCTTACCATCAAATTATTAAAAGCTATTTTTACAGTGCTTTAAGCTAAATACATTGTTCCATTAAATGCTCTAGCTAAAAAAGATTACATTTTGAAGTCCTAATTCAGGAAAACATTTCCTTTTTAGACAGTGTATAAATGCTTATGCTTCTAAACTAGAGCAATGTCATGGGTTCAGCAGTAGCAGTCATTTTCTTTAACATGTTTTTTAACACATTTCTGAACCAAGAGCTAAAAAAACATACATAATTCATCTTGCACTGAAAGCACAAAACAATGAATTTGTAATAGTAGAGAATAAACTAGGAAAAAATCCTGAAAGTTGGAATTCAAAAGGGATTTGAAAGCAGGCAGAAGGAAAGGAAAATTTGTAGGAAGGGATTATTAAATCAAGTGAGGAAAAAAGAGAACTTAGAAAGATATGAACTGATTACATTTACTTCTGTGGTATATTATATTCTAGCAAGAGTATGGGGAGAATATGACTATGACATCTTAGAAAAAAAACAATAGATACCCATAATAAAACTTCTTTCTATTTCACATGGACTCTAGGAATAACTCGCAGGGCATAACATTTTGTTGATAGACACTGAAGTTCCCCAATGGTAAAGAATTTCTTAGGCTCTCAGTGCTTACTGCACTGCAAACTGAAAATTTACTGCACCATTCTTTACCATTAAGAACAGAGTGTCTAATTTCCATTTTCTAATCAAAACTATAAATCAGGTTCTGGTAGTTGTGAATGCCACCACCAGCAGAGTGAGAAAAATTTTAAACATCATTTTAACACCATCCTTATTAAAAGCAATAGTGAAATAACCTTTCCTCTGGAAAGCTCAATTGGCTTAGATGCTCTGCCTCCCAGAGCGTCATATTCTTTACTCATACCTTGACAATCTTCAAAGGAAAATCAAAAAGATGTAGCACTGCAAAACCAATCCCTTTCTTTATACAATACCTACAATGGTTTCCCTGCTGCTGCACTCACACTGTCCCAGAAGAATCGGAATGGCAGGACATTCAGCAAGAATGTGTGCTTATTTCTCAAATTAGTTCCTACTTACTGATCTGCTGCCTTGCAAAATGAGACTTTTTCAGTAATGCCAACCAAATTACAGTGAGTGACAGAAAGAAAGTCTGAACTACACACAGTTGATCCATAAAGTTTTGGCAAAGTAAAACAACTTGGAGAATTGATGAAAGCATTTCAGAAGTGTGGAGAACTACAGAGTACTGCAGCAAAGAACACACAGGACCTCTGAAACTGCCACAGCCTTCTGTCAAAAAATAAAAAGACAGACAGACGGAGGGGATCTGGTGTCCAGAAATCAATTTACAACACTTTGAATTCCTTAGCAAAGGAATTTTCTTCCTTATGAGTTTTATAGAGCTATACCAAAACAGCTGCTATGCCACATGAAATGGCTTTGTTCATTCTATTAAGCATGATTTAAATGATCATTTAATTATTACTTTTGTATTTAAAGATGGCTTATTTTCATGCAGATTTATGTCCTGTTATGCATAGAGTACATTCTTAATTGTGCTGAAAGAACTGTAAATTTAATTAAAGTTTGCCATTCCAAGCATAAAACAGATTAAGGAAAATGCTGACAACAGTAAAATAAATATTCAACTATTTAACTCAACATTTATTTTTAATCCAAACATCAAAACAACCTCATTTCTAATTACCATTTCTTGACAAAATATCTTGAAGAAACATTTGCCTATTTTTCTCCAATCTGTTCAGCTAAAATATACTACCTTATTTATAAAACTGATTAATAAATCCGTTCCAGCTGTGTGACAGTCCGTTACAAAAAACACAGATTAATGTATGTAAACAGCTATTATAATTTTAAAACTTCAAAGTCATGAATGTCTGCAAAAGCATAAATCTCATCAAATGTATTACAGTGCAATTACACACCTAAACTGTAACCAAGAAGAAAAAAAAAGGGGGCAAACAAAGGTACTAAAGTCCAAGATTCTGTGACAATTTATAGAAGATGGTGAGATCAATTAAATGCTTATAGTAAGTTACTTGCAGTTCCTTGAACTGGGTATTGCTGAACACTCAATCATGCGTCGTAACATGACAATAGGCAGATCCTCAGTTTCATTAAAAGTTACACTCAAATGAGATATGAAGAAAGAATCTGGGCCGATTCTAGTGAAACTGGTTTTGAAAATCTACAATTAAGTTTGCTGTTTAATATTAATTTTCACTCTTTAGGAAACAAATTTAGCAATTTCTAGTTAACAGCAGAGGAAAGAGTTAGGAATCAGGTGGATTTTCTCTCAACCAGACACAATAAATTGGCCGTTAACTGAGAGACAGGAAGAAATAGAAAAAAAAAAAAAAAAAAAAGTAAATCAGAAATCAATGAACGCTATCTTAAACCTTCATGTTCTTTGGAAGCACAAGTCATGTAGAAATAAAGAGGCTTTCCAAAGCATTGCATACCTTTTCCCCAACAGATCCTGAGAAAAGAGAAATCCCTCACCAGCCTAGCAAATACGCCAAGAGTCAGTAAATTTGGAGCATAAAAATCCTTTTTACTAAATATTAACAGTAATAAACTTTTGTAACTTCTGAAAAAAATTGGCTTAAACTCTTTTTGCTTTGGTTTGGCTCTTCTTTGCCTTCCACCCTAAGCAACAGATTCTTCTCAGGACGTAACAGAATTCCATGGCATTATTATTATTTATACCTGACTGACAACATCCAGCTATTACCCAATTTCAGCACCATCACCACCAGTTCCAGAGGATACAACAACTGCAGCATATTTCTGGTTTGAAAGCCATGAGCATTCAAGCATAAGCATCATAAACCTCATGCAAAGCCATCCACACTACCACCACAAATTGCTAAGTGCAAAGCATAAATGCTGCAAGCCTCATCCCTCTAAGTAACTATTAGCAACTGGATTTTAAACAGGACAAGTTTCTTTTTGCATCGAAACCAAGAATTAAACATGGAAAAGGAGTGCTACCACTCCTTATGGATGGACGCACTATAGATGGACCACCTATATTGGGGGACAGGGATTCCTCCGGATGTAACTATATTAAGATATAATAAAGTGTGACAGATACTTTCCTTACTTTTCTCTATCAGCTATATATGCTACTACTATGAAAACCAATAAAAAACAAAAATTTCAATACATCAAATGAGAAAATTACGTCAATATGAGTGATTATTTCTCTCTCACTCAGTAAGAAAGAATCAAGAAGGAAAACAGAAAGGAACACTTATTTTTCAGACAGGAATCAAACTGGAACACTTAACAAAAAAACAGTTAACTGAACAATGGCAGTTTATTTCTGGTTTATTGATACCCTACTAGAAGGAAGCACTGCAGAAAGGCCAGGAGACCTCCTTGCATTGATAAAGAGCTGCAGAGAAAAAATTCAAAGGAAAAAGAGGCTTATAAAAGGTGGAAACAAGGACAGGTGGCCTGGGAAGAATACAGGGATGTTGTCCGGGAAGCTAGGGACCAGGTTAGGAAAGCTAAGGCCCA
>JANRGW010004292.1:0-43860 GCA_024733675.1 Psilopsiagon aymara | reverse complement strand
GAGGGACTCTTCATTAGGGACTGTAGTGATAGGACAAGGGGTAACATGTTCAAACTTAAACAGGGGAAGTTTAGATTATATGTAAGGAAGAAATTGTTTACAGTAAGGGTGGTGAGGTAGTGGAATGGTTTGCCCAGGGAAGTTGTGAATGCGCCATTGCTGGTGGTGTTCAAGGTCAGGCTGGACATGGCCTTGAGTGGCATGGTTTAGTGGGAGGCATCCCTGCCTATGTCAGGGGGCTGGAACTAGATGATAAGGTCCTTTCCAACCCTAACCATTCTATGATTCTATGCATACTGTAAAAGGGCTTAATTGAGAATCCACTACATTTACTAAGGAAAACCCTAAATGGATTTAGTACAAAGTAAAAGAATAATTTTACATTAACACCTTTAGAATATTTCAGATAAGCTTTCAGCACATTTTCCAGTTTGCGGACACTGTTATTAAAGCTGCTGGTATACAGATCAATACAGCAGTGTTACCAGGGGGACAGAAAAGCCTGTATAATGACTTGGAAAGGAATATTTACTGTTCTAACAATTGAAATCCAAAACACACAGCTATTTTGTTATCAGTTACCAATACGAAACAGTAAGTAAACTATTATACTGTAGTATAATGTGATAAACAACAGAAATCTTTATGAAGGTCATGTGAAGGTGATAAGATCATGAGTATTAACAGGTATTAGTAAATTTTTACCATTCCAAAATTAAAAAATAAACCAAAGCTAAACAACTGAAACTTGCTTGAATAACCACTGCATCTTTCAATCCAGAACTATTCTGTAATGAAGAGCAGTTAATATTTCAATAGCACTTTTTATACAATCACCAATATGCACAGAGGAAATTTATGAAAACACTTTCATTTTTGTTTGTTGTTCAAAGATTTTTGAAAACTCTATACAGTATTATCGATTGAAACACTTTTCGACCACATAATAGCTCACAAAATCTCTAAATACTATGAGAAACAAAGAATACAGTGCATTATACAGTCCAAGAGGCTTTCAGAATATCAGGTTTCAAACTACTGAAGACAACAATAAAACCCCCATGACATGAATCAGGCTAGATTATCTTTTTTTTCTAGTGAAATCCATAAATGACATGTACAGCTACCTAAAACAGAAGGGATATCAAAAGTCAGGCTTCCACACTACCAATTGGTAACAGCTTAAGGGTTATTAAAACTCTACTACAAAAACCAGCATGACACTTCAGAGGAGCCATGGCAGTTTACCTCTACTGATAATCTTGCCGTTTTTCTGTACACACTTAAATACACACTTCACCATAATTGCATCAGAAGGTTTTCGGAAGAGAAATCAGGTGCATGAATCATCTAATATATAATCACAACTGAAACATACAAAACAAGGGTTTCAGAGTTTGGATGTAGAGGCTCTTCAATTACAGATAGTTGTCTTACCTGTTTAACATCATATGCAAGAAGAACAAATCTTAAGTCTGGTGAAACGGAGTATCTTGATGCTTTGAATGTTACCTAAAATGAAGTAACAATACAAGTAAGTTTGCAATAGAAAGGATGATGTTTTTCCCCAATTTTTCTTATAGTTCATTTAAGAGCTTCCCATTCATAAGACAGAGATCTGCTCTAGACCACCAGAATAGTTTTCACTGAAGAAGGACTCAAATAATTCTTAGTCTAATTTGCTGGTATATGTACAATGACAAAAGATCAATCTGGCTTCAGCATTAAATATCAGTTAAGAAGCTGGTGAGTTTTTTATCAAGATAGCAAGCACTGAGTTTGAGGACAACAACTATGACCAATTCATTTACAGAGGATAATGGAACACACTTTGGCTGGCATGTACTTCAGAGATGATTACAAGGGAGATTCATCAGTAGGTTAGGTTTAAAGATACCATAAAAGAGTAAGTGTGAGCAATGCCTCTATTGTTTTTCCATTAACATCACATACATAGCCATTTTGCAAGACAACCTGCACTAAAGAAAAACTCTATCCTATAAGAAAGAAAATGCCTAGTGGAGAGCAAAGTGAAAATTAAGTTAGCATTATAAAACTAATAATTGCTTTACATCTATCCAAGACTTCTTTTCAGGACCATAATTTAATCAAGGTTTAACGTTACGCAAGAAAGAATTTAATGCATCTAATCTACATGGAAACTAAGAATGCACTTTAAAAGACACTGGAGGAAAAAAAAATAAATGTCAAGACATCTATTTGCAGAATTAAAGGAAAAGAGAGTAGTGAAAAATGAAGGTAAGAATAAAAGTCAGAAAAAATAACAGAACCACAAAGGTACAAGATGAAAGAAAATAAATAGTTACATAGAAAAAGAGCTATCCAATATTCAAAGGAAGGCTTTTGCTTTTATTTTTTTTACTTTTTTTTTTTTTTTTCTTCTTAAGCATCCTGTTCTATTTAGCCTGATCCCACTGCTAAACTAATGAATTCAACAGGGGTTTAAGGTATACAAACTCATATAATCAGAGCAGCTAAGCAACTATCCTAGCAATAATAAAAAAGGCTAAACAAACTGAGAAGATGCTGTGTTTTGATAGACATATTACACTCAGGTTAACTAGATTTTCTAGTTTACCTAGTAACTCAGGTTACTAGGTAATATAATTAGGCTCAAACTACCCAAAGACAACAAAAGGAACAAAAATAGCATTGAAGTGAAACTGCAGAAATGTAATGCAAGAGCATGGCAATATCAGAAGTTAGACGATGAATCTGCAACCTTGAGTAAAAAAGAGAAAAAACAAACAAACAAAAAACAACAACAATAAAAAAACTAACTAAGAACTTTTTTTACTTACAAAGCATTCAGAACAGATTTCTACTGTGGTTAAACTAGCTTTTATGAGTTAACCACCTTTAAGCAGAGATTGTGTTAATGTTAATCTATGGCTATGTTCCCTTTTCTTGGCACACACTGAAAATAATTTTAGGTGTGAAATTTCCCTGCTTTCTAGCAGTTTATTAATTATTCCCCCACTACCTCAGTCTTCAGCAATATATAACACAGGCAGCTCTCCAAATTCACTCTCAGGAGTGTGGTGCTTGTCATTTCATGCATTTAGTAAGAATCTTCAGTCACTTATTATGCCACCGCAAAAGTAATGATGCACTTAATGCAAACACCTGAGTACCTCAGCTGCAGACTACTGGCAGTTTGGGGCAACACCAGCAAGAGCTACTCTCATATTCTATATCCAAGTGTAGAGTCTTGTGGGTTTGGGATTTAAAATCATTTAAATCACACTGAGTATGACCTTGTTCGTTCAGCCTGCATTCGCCTGCAATATTTGGCTTGCCTCCTGAAATGCCTCAGACACATGGTGTAAAAGCAATGACAATAAACTATAATCTCCTGTAGACCAAAAGATTATAGCTTGCCAAATAGATTTGCCAAAACCATTCCTGGTAACAAAACAGGTAATGTTTTGGCAAATAATTTTACTTTTGTTGTTGTAATGGCATTATTCTTGTTAAAAGGTCAGTAAAACTGTTTCATAATTTTTAATGTTCCACTTGAGAAACAAGAAAGTAAAAAATAGACCACCAGAAATCATGCATTCATTGCCAGCTGACTGCAATGTTAGTTTCTTTAAATTAAATATTATCTATGAATATAAAATATATATATTTTTTAAGAACATGTTTTTGAGTTGTAAAGAAAGTGCTGGGAAAATACCATATTGAAAACACTAGAAATGAAAAACACCTTGGGTGTCTTGTTATCAAAACTATGGAGAATGCTTGTTATGCTACCATGTCTGCGTATCTGTGACTTTTCAAGCTTCCTGGTTTGTCAGGCACTAGTTAGCCTTCATTTAGGAAGGCAGCCATAACTGCTGCCTTTTATGACTACTGACACTATGCTTGATCTCTAAGAAATGTAGCTCTGGACAAATAAACTCTGAAACACGGAGAAATGCAGCTGGCTAATTAGGCACAATCCCTGGATGCAGAAGCAGAGCTAGTTTCCCTCTGCATCACTGCAGCACAGCATCAACTAGTTAGGAAACTGAGGGTAATTCAACACAGTGCTGCACTGTGCATTCCACATATATCCTTATGCCCTTTCCAAACCACAGCCAATGAAAGGGAGAAGAAAAAAGGGAAGCTGATTTCCCTAATATTTGTCAGTTCTACCTAGCCACATCAAAACAGCCTTACAAAAACCATTAGCTCTAGGGCAAACAGAAAACACTGACAAGGTAAATTGCTGGAATCCCTATATTACTGACATTTCACAAAGCTGCATAATTCTGAGGGGAAAAAAAAAAAAAGAAAAGCTTTTTAATTACCCATTCACTATCTTCCCTCCTTAATTCAGCAATCTATTGTCCATTTTTCCAATATTACTGAATTTGACATGAGTTCACTGACAGTGATGCATGATGTGACGATCCCATGGACAAGCAGTGACTGCTAGTCTCATTTTCACCACAGACTGAACTGATAAAAGCCTAATAGAAGCAAAAAGACACAGTGCCTTTAAACAGTCTTTTGCCCATCAGCTTTCCAGCTTCCTTCTCTCATCCATGTTACAAATTTGGAACATATTTTGGCACAGAAAGAAAGATGAGAACAGCTTGAGACAGTAAAGTGTGAATTCAAAAGAAAAAAAAACCTCTGCAACAAATAAATACAAGGGACATCCCATCACCACCCCCACCCCCACACAATTGGCTTTTCTTCCCCTATCCAAATGGATGATTAAAATGGAAAACAAATTTCCAATGAACAATATTCCCATGTTTGATTGACATTTCCAATGTCAATATTTTGCATTGATGACATTTTTTTTTTAAGTTTACATTTTATGTGTGTTTTGCTCATAACAGTAATGCCTGTTATGACTGTGTTTAAGATAAATTTTAGGCTGGGTTCTGCAAGTGCCCTTCAGTATAACCTCACTTTTATTTCTTCAGTTTTTTTATAGTCTGGTTCTGAGTTATTGATGTACTTCATCTTTGCTCTATTCTTTCACCTACTATAAAATGTTAGTTTTCCTATTTTTATGGATTTTAACTACTACAACATTTAACTCAATGCCTTATTCATGGTCTTCCAAAAATATGGATTTTAACTACTACAACATTTAAATCAATGCTTTATTCCTGGTCTTTTAAAAATACGCTATACAGCAGACAAATGGGAGTTACCCATAGTATAGTCCAGAACAGGGCTGTAAGAATGTAGCTTTAACATCTGTCAAACACTGTACTCCTTTGTCATCCTTTCAGTTGGATAGTTTTAAGCTAAATAATATACCACAGTTAAAACCAATTAGAGGAAATTTTCACTTCAGTGGAGTTTACTGTTATTGCTTTTCTCCTTTAATTTTAGCCCTCCTTCTGTTTCAGTTTCTTGTACTCCTACTTTTCCCATCAATTCACATCTTCCATACTCCTATTATTATCCTTCCCCAATCATTACTTAGTGCTCACTTTACACACATCTATGCTTAATTATTATCATTTTTTACTCATCCAGGATAAAAAATCGCAAGCCTCTAGAATGTTACTTTAAAACCTGGTGGCAATACCACTACTTCATTCATATCTCTGTATCAAATACTCACATCTGTATCAGAATTTTAACTTAATGCTATAACTGAACATCAATGTATGGGAGTTCATGTGCATTCATAGGTATTCAGCTCTACTTATCAGACAGGCGTTGACCAAATGCCAATTCACAAGAGGAATCACATGGGACAGAATTACACTAGCTGCAAAGTGAGAAAGTATTTGGCATGTAGCTGTTTCCTCGGGTGGCACCAGCAATCAAGGAAACAATGGGATTGCTGTTACTGAAAGGAGAAGATGGACCACCCAGAGGTTAGATGAGAGAGAAGCTGAGAGTAGAGCCCAGCAGGAGAGGAAGCCTTGTAGCAGTAAGAGCAGGGTACCTCTGAGAAGAGAGTCAGATTGCAATTAGGAAAATGCACAGTAATTAGAATGTTGAAAAACTTGTGTTTCCAGGGTTACATTTCTTATAGCAGTATTTCTTGTGTCAATTGAGCACTTAATCTAGATCCCAAAACCTTGCAATACTACGTGTTGTATTTGTTAACACTAGGTTTTCCTATGCAGTGTAAAAGATTATTGTGTCTTAAAATATGATCTAAGATGAACCCTACCCTATGGATGGGGGCTATACTGGATGAGTGGTTCGCAAAAACACAAACCAAATTCCCCAAACTCACCTGAAACTCCTCACGTAGTCCCAAGATATTTTCACACACATGTAGGACATAAAAAAGACATGAACAGAACTTTCCATCTCAGAGCAGCCTCACACCATGGCCTCTCTAGTAGAAAGTCACCTCTGAATTGTAAAACACAGAATTTTCTTCCTTGCATTCCTCATCTTTGATATAACCCTTAACTATTTTCTGTACCAAGGAATGATCTCATCGGGACTATTATTTAGAGAGATCCCCCACAAAGCTACCCCAACCTGACAGTTCGGAGTACTGTCCCCTTCGTTTTGTATGTTGAAACCTACTTCACTTGGGTAAAAGACAATGACCACCACCAAACCACAACCACAAACCCTTCCATCTGTCAGCCTTTCCCATCTCTATGCACAGTGATGCACTGCAACAATAAACTCTACCTCATAAAAGTTCTACTGAAAAGGTTTTGCTGAAGAGGTTATTTAACATTAAGAGGAACATGACAGAGCAGAGATAATTTTACAATATTCATAACCATCTATTTACATGCGTGGGTCATTAAAATGTCCAGTGTTGCAACAATTACTAATATTTATGTGGTTATATAATCTTATTTAATGTATTTACCATTGTTCACCCTTTCATTAACCTCTTACATAAGGGTCTTAAAATATAAGCATGTAAACTACTCTTGTAATTAAATCTACATTAATCACAGAATCATAGAATAGAATCATCGAATAGTTGGGGCTCGAAAGGACTTTAAGATCATCTAATTCCGACGCCCCTGCCATGAGCAGGGACACCTCACACTAAACTATGTCACCCAAGGATCTGACCAACCTGGCCTTGAACACCGCCTGGGATGGAGCATTCACAACTTCTTTGGGCAACACATTCCAGTGTCTCACCACTATTACAGTAAAGAACTTCCTCCTTACACCTAATCTAAACTTCCTCTGTCTAAGTTTTAACCTGCTACCCCTTGTCCTATCAACAAAGGAACTATAACAGCATTGAGATGCTCCACTGAGTTCCCCCTCAAAAGAGGAAAGGGGTGTGGTTGCTGGTGGGAAACACAAAACAAACAAACAAAAATATCAAAAGGAAGACAGTTATCAAAAAGAAAGGGTATTTATGACCAGTGCTCTGTGAAACACCACAGAACAGTCCCTGCCAAAACTGTGCTCAGACTAAAACTTGCATTCTCTGGTTTTGGCTGTAAGGCCTCCAGTGGGTTTTCACAACTGGGCTGCCACAGCTTAATCATGATTCATGAGCCAAGACTACTCCTGCTCTGCTCCACCCTTCTGACACCATCCTCTGATAAGCAAGTAGCAAGAAGTAATCCTTCTTTCCCCATCCTCGTGTAAAAGATGGTCCACAGTAATATGACATTACAACATACAATAGGGTATCCTTCCTGCAAGCCACTGCAAAAAGATTTGCAGCTCAGTAATATTGGTTTGCTATGTACCAGGATGCAGTTTCCCCTTGAGATTGAAAAGAGTTTCGGGAAGGCATCAAAATCAAGGGTGAGAGTAAGTCAGAATTGCTGGGTTTTAGAAGAGTTGAAAGCATACAGCTGCAGGGAAGCTGTTGTAAATACAAGACCCTGTAATAGTTTCAAAACTGAAAAGAATTCTACTTGTATCATTAGGCATTGAAAACAAATTGATAGCCTCTTATTTGATGAGTCAAAATATACCCCATCATCTCCACAGGCACACCAGATTCATTTCTGACCCAGAATCCTGGACTGAGTATTTGTGAAGGTGCATGCATGGTATCTGAATAATTCAGCATACATCCACCATAAAAGTAGTGGAACTAAGAGCCAACAAGTAAGTGGCACCACTTTCGAAATTATTGTGGCTTTTTTTTAAGAGGGAAAATTGAAGGGAAAATTTCTAAATATTTCTTTCAATGGATCCAAAACATTTGGAAAGTACTATTATAGAACACACAGTCCCTACACGTTTTCTCTCATCTCTGTGTTCCCTTTTGCTCCTTTTGGTTTGGGTTTAAGAACTGTAACAGAATAGAGAGGCTGAGCTAGAAGCATGATAAGAGACCAGACAGACAACCTCCCCTAGGCAGAAGAACCCACATGGTCATCCATGCTTTCCTCTCCAGCTTAGTTGGGTCTCGTGGCTGAGTTGTGTGTTAACTGGTAACCTGCTCTTAGCGACTTTGTGTAACAACTGATGGCAAAGGAACAAATAAACTGGTTGTTGACTTCAGTTAACCAACTAGAATTGCTTAGATAAATGTGGCATCATGTTACTTACTTTGGAACTCTAACATGTAGTAAAGTATTGCTAAATGCTGAAAAACTGGTAGGCATGTCATGATCATGGTGATAAGCAGTTCGGATAGATGACTGAGAACATACTGTAACTGCATATAGAGGCAGCATCACAAACATCAGGATGGCACACAATGATTCATGTCTAGGACTTTTTTTGGCTTCATTTAATAAAACACTTGCCCAGCCTCCAGCTGTTAACATTTACATGCCGCTGGCTCAGATTATTGACTGTTTATTAGGCAGCTTAAACAGGATGCACTACATGCATACACTGAGAGGACAAGTATGTATTAGAAAATGTCTTTACATTATGCTATCGAGAGATAACAGATATTCTTTGTGCTTTACATGTTACTCTTTTCACTTACATCACTGTACCTGTTATCCATAATATTGCTTTACTGATAGTTTCATTAAATAAAGGCCAGATTGTTTTACTCATAGATTGATTATAGAAAAGGATTCCATTTGAAAAGCATGAATGAAGTACAATGATTTCTTCTGCTTCTGAACGAAACCTAATGAAACCTGAAAAAAACCCCAAACAACCTTTAATCTAGGAACTGTGGACAGATACTTCCCTATGGAAGAGAAATGGGCATCTTAGAACAATAAAATTCTAGCCTTTCTTCCTTCCAGATGTGTGACTATTTTTTAAAGGTTCATTAGTTTTTTTAATCTTTTATACCCTTGTCCTGGGTTCAGCAACAGCAGTAATTTTTTCTCCTTAGTAGCTGGTGCAGTGCTGTGTTTCTGACTTTCGGCCTGGGAACAGCGCTGATAACACCGATGTTTTTGGTTACTGCTTAGAATGTTTAGGCTGACCAAGGACTTTCTGAGCCTCATGCTCTGCCAGGGAGGAGGGGAAGCCAGGAGGAAGCAGAGAGAGGACACCTGACTCAAACTGACCAAAGGGGAATTCCATACCACAGCACATCATGCCCAGGATGCAAAAAACTGAGGGAAGAGACCTGGAAGGGTGGGGTTCACTGCTTGGTTAGGCTGGGTATACGTGGTGAGAGGTTGTGTTCTTTTCCCTTGTATTTCTCTTGTCATTATTATTATTGGTGCTAGCAGGAGTGCTTTTGTGTTCTACCTCAGTTGCTGGACTATTATTATCTCAACCTGCAGAAGTTACATTCTTTTGATTCTTCTCCCCATCCCTCTGGGAGCTGGGGGAAGAAAGAGGGGGGAGGGAGTGAATGAGCAAACTACGTGGCTGACTGGGCTTAAACCAAAACAACCCATCAATTGTTAAAAAAATTAAAAAAAAAAAGGCAGTTTGCTTTTTTGCTGATACGTAGGCATAGCAGCCCTTCAGTAGGGCTACCTGACTTTTAGAGACTAAGGAATACAAAGGATAAAAGAAATGCACTTTGCACAAAAATGGCAGTCTCTAAGGCACAAAAGAAGAGCCAGTGATCTGTGCACAATGGAAGACTGCTTCAGGGGATTAGGAATCAGGAAAACAGAAAGCCTCTTCTGGGCTGCTGGTTCATATACAGCCCAATCAGTAGTGACAAAGAGTCATTACTAGCCCCTTGCCTTCTCACAGTGAGTTTATTATGGCAGTTCAATTTTTAATAGACAATTAAGAACATTACTACAAAAAACCTGCTACTTCTGCAGGTTGCTTGAGCAGAGAGGCAAACAGGAGAGGGAATGCAGATTGAAAGCAGACTCCCATCAAAAGGTGACTCTTCCATGATTAAAACCCTTTGATAGGGAGGAATGAGGGAACTTGTATTGCCACTGCCTATGTTGGATTTGTGCTGTATTTTTTATTAGTAGTCATCTCTGCAGAGTCATTAAACCAGCATCATTCTAATTATGCACCAGTGATTAAGCAGATGTGGCACTGAGGAAAATGTTGATTAATGATCAAGGTGTCTAACTTTGGAAGAATACATTTAGCAGTGTGAATTTGGGGACAGTGGAGCTTAGAAGAATGCGGCAGCTTTTGATTTCAGCCATACTGTCTGCCTCTGTAATGCTATGATCTGTTAGGATTACTAGCCACCTTGTCAACAGACAACTCACCACAGCAACATTTCCCATTGCTCTCTGTCAAACATCTATCAAGAAATTTGCAGAATCTTCTTTGTGTTCAGCTTCTTATCCTACTTCCATATGAATAATCATTGCTGGAATTCACTTTATTTACCTCCAACACTCATAGCTTTTGACTAAGAAAGGAACTTTGAAGGAAGAAACGCATGTTTTTATTTGTCTCTGTTCAATACATAATTGCTGGATGCTTGCTTGAATATTAACCCTTTTTTGCATCAGTTTCCCACATTTATAATTAAGAGTAGATATCAAGTGTCTTGAATTCTCCCAGCCTGCATGACATCAGGATAAATCAATTCCATAAAAAGCACAGAGTAGAGCAACTTTGTGAAAAGTGGCGATGCTCACAGTGTGAAGCAGGCTGTCCACACTGATCCATCATTACTTGGCAAGACTCGTTTAGCATAATGGCCTGAATAGCTTGTCATGCTGGCATTGCACTTGACATTATGAGCCAAATACTTGCATCCACAAGTATATGAATTAAATCTGTGAGGAAACCCCAATCTTATCACTACAGTCAAGTTTTACAGCCAGAGATGCCCAAGCAGCTGCTTGCACTCAAGTTATATGCTAAAGGCAATATATACGTTTGACACAGTTTATCTTCTACTTAACCAGACAAGTGCTCATGCACACACACAGATAACATGGAAAATGCTTTTTCAATACTTTTTGGTTTGCACTTTACAGAAATTCACCTTTTCACCTACTTTAAATTGTGTCTGCTAGCCTTTCTGGCATTAAGTGGTAACCTGAGGCACATCCCAGCATATGGAAGGGTGCAGCTTACAGAAAGGGAGCCTCACATACACAAACCATTAAAGCACAACTGTATCCTCCCTTCTCCTTCATCTTCACACTGACCTAGGAAGTCAGTGTCATGTTCTTTCTCCTGAACTTCTACTCTCCTCTTTCTAGTTTGAGGACTTAGAAGAAAAGGTCACTGGGGTTTTATGCTTTGAAAGGAGGAATCCGTACCAGCAAAGGCAAGGAACAGACCAGGAATAAAATCAGCCTTTGCCAAAGGTGATGAAAATCAGCCATCCTTTTGGGTCTGCAAGTGCAAAAGATTTTACTAAATTAAAAATAAAGCGATTAAGAATAACACCCAGGAGTCTGATCAGAAAATTTATAAGTAAAGATTGACAAGCCATGAGTTTCTGCTGCAAAAAGATGATAAAAAAGAATTACAGGGTAGGATATAGGTAGTATCACTGAGAATACTCGACCAAGCAAAACAAAAGGGAATGCAGAGTAAGGCATTAAAGCATTTCACAGCAATAACAGCTAGTCAGAAACTTATGCAAATCACTCAGGTATAGACTATTTACTGGTCAAGAGGAGTAGTGCTCCATCATCTGCCATTAAAGCAGAGGAACAAGTAAACCAGAGATTAGCACAACTAGGAAATACATTTTCCTTTGCATGTTTAAGTCCATAAAGGAATATCTTCACATGATTTCTGAACACTTTTCCCTTTTATAATAGTGAAAAGCTCTCAATATTTTGAGTAGCGCTCCTCCATTTTATGAAACTTTTTATTATAATATACATCAGATAGATTCACCAGGACACACACCAGCCATGATCCTTCAAATGGCCTAAGCAAAGCATGGACTACAGCCAACAACATATCCTCCAAATTCTTGGTTATTTACACATAAGTTGAATAAAGTAACAAATAACTTCAGCCAGAAACTGTGTACTGACAGAGGAAAGCATTATACTTTCCATTTATATATAATCTAGTCTTGGTTATAAATATATTTTGTTTCACCTTTAAATACACTCCTATTGCAGAAAAAAAAAAATGTTAGCAGACTTCCACTAAGAAATCAGTAAATAATATATATTACTTACAAATGTTGTATTTTCCAGTAATAATGTCGTCATATTTGTTTCTACATTCAGTTCAACAACATGTCCATTCCTATTTTTATACACCACTGCTGTATCTGCAACAACAAAGGTATTAACAGTTAGCAAACAAATTCAGTGTTTAACACATCTGTAGAGAAAACCAGCATATTAAAGTCATCAGAATATCTTTGTTACAATACACAAACAAGATTGAGAGAATTGCAGTCACAATATCTAATTTTCTCAATTTGCCTCATGAGCTTCAAAAATAGTAGTTTATACCCTGCAGCATTTTCACCTCACTCAAAAATATTATTCGATTCAAATGGAAACATTTTATGTGGCAAAGAAGTATCCAATGGGATTGATGTGAACAAAGCAACATCTTGAATGTAAAACTGCTCTCATTGTCAATCTGACAGATTGATATCACTGTCATTTTGACACTTTAGTGTACACCCATGTCCCCTATGAAAAGCGCTATATACCAAAGTTACACTGTACAATGAAAAAAGCTTTCACTGGACACCATATTCACATATCGATGTGACTCTTAACAAAACTTCTGTACTTCTCCGTATCTCTGGTAACTGCTATGACAAAGACATGCACCATATCTCAAGATAGTCCATGTCCTGTGTGATTAGTGCTGGGCCACGGAATACCAGGCTGTCACATAAACTGAACATTGTCAAAGAAGGATTAAAGCTAGCTCCATTTGTAGAACATTTAAAATGCTGTGGGATGAGCTGTCAATTTTTTCCTTCCACCACTTACTTTATTTGTAAGCTTCTATAAGAAAAATATTGAAAACACCTGAACTAAGGAAAAAAAATATAATTACAAAACTGACTGTAGCTCCTATTAAAAAGGCTTTCTATCTGTTTGCATCAATACCTGTGAAATTACCAAGAAATAGGCAGGAACTACATAAGCCTTGATTTAAAAATCAAGAAAATTGATTCCAAATTTCCTACTATTTCTAATGTAAGATTGAATAGATTGAGTGCTGGCTCTTTTTTATGTTAAACCCCCATGTAACTGATATTTAATCAAATGAAACTATTTTGTTATAAAAATGTAAAAGGCAGAAGGAAAGTTCTAAATTAAGCCTAAATGAAACACAAAAGAACTTTACTAATCTTTAGTAATTTCTGAGAAATTCATTACAGATCCCTGAATTTTATGAAGTGGGAAGTAAACATGACCAGAGGAAAAGGTTATGCTATCACAAAAATGTGCTTCACTTTTCCAGGAAAATGTAGCTGTATTTTAATGGACTCCATAGAAACTCTACATCTACAGCACTACTGAATGTCCTCTGGTATGTTCTCCAGAATTAATGAAGCCTCATTTGAAGAGCTTACTAAGCCATTTTAGGATCAGGGCTGAGAAATGGGGTGGGATTGATGGAGTTTTGGACAGTATTATCAAAGATTTCATTTAGGAAGAAAATTAGATGGTGAAGTGTGGAATTAATACCAGCTTCTTATAAAGAAAAAGATTTCAAATACTCATTTTGAATAAAAAGAAGTAACACTTTGTAAAAAGTTACTTTGGTTTCAGGTTACTGGTTAGGACAGAACATTAAAGTTTTTGCAACTTATTGTAGAGTTTTGTGCATGCATTCTTTTAGGTACCTTAACATTAAAATCCTCAACGATGTTGTATCAGGGAGCTAAGCAATACTATAGAAAAAATAAGGCTGTCTGGACAAACAGCTGTCCCCAGTTATGAGTAAACGATCATGTGAAAAAACAGCACACATAACTCAGAGACATTTAACTCCTTTCAACAACTAGCCATGTTCATCCCTCCTGCTTGGACAGTGCTCTGAACAATGCATTTTTGATCCAGAGGTGAGACTAATATGCCACCCAAATCCAAACAACTGTATTACAATGTAACTCCTTCTCAGTTTTCTGCTTTTCTACATGCCACGCACATTTGGCCAATAGGATTTATAGTAGCATGCCTCATTAACTAATCCTACCAAGAACATTTCACACAAATTAAGAACTGTCCCTTAAAATTGCTAAAAGGGCCAAGAGTAAAATACACAGCCCTAGAGCTCTTCCTGCAAGACATACACACAGGGTGAAATGGCATTTGGAATATGAAATACTACAAATGACATAAATTAAAGCCTTTGTTCTCAAGTTGGAAGAAAATTTATTCAGTTATTAGACCAAAAAAATGAGTCAGTCCTCTTCAAAATGTAGGCTTTACTGTCCAGTAATTATACCTCTTACCGAACTTGGGTTTTCATCTCTGTATTGGACTCGGTAGTTAACTTCTGAAGTGCATAAATTAAATGAATGTTTGCAAAATACATGGAGATTCTCAGATATAAAATTATATCAAAATACCATGTATGCATTGAGCATGAACAGGCTTCACAAGTAATCATATTAATTAATATGGAAGTCTCATTCCAATACATAGATTGATAGTTGATGGTCAGACAACTTAATGATGATTTTTTTCACCGATGGCTCAAAAGTAAGTAAAATGCCATGTAGATTTGTTTTGAAATTCTTGTTACCTAGAGTAAAAAAGTTCACAGAAGAAAATAACACCTAGTCCTTAATACTGTCCATTTACACAACTGATTTATTTATTTTGTTTATTAAATTGATGTCTTCACCACAGAGAAGTTCAGGGATCCCTGACTCCTCACACAACCAGTCAGAGAAGTAGAGTTCCTACTTCAAAGAAATTCTTGTTTAATTTTAAACAGAGTGGCATTATGTAAAAACCTCTTGACTGAGCACAAACTGCAGCACTGAAGAGCCACCTAGTTTACCTAAGGATCTCACTAAAGTAGAAAGCCTTCTGTCTTAAGCAAAGAGAAGATGAGGAAACCTCTGTAAAGAACATTAAGTCACCAGCCCTCGATGATGTTCACAAAACAGCTTTTAAAACAACTAATTGAAAACCTGCACCCCTGAGACATTTTTTCTTAAAGATATGCTTTAGATCCTTATTCAAGAAAAAGTTTAATCTGAAATTGAGTAAAAAGTATAAAGGGTTGAGACTGGATGGCTGTAGCAATCTCTTCTGGCCTGTAATCTGTGGATTTAACTCCCCCTATTGATTTTTCCCATCCCCTTCTACAACAAATCTTTGGAAATACAGGACTGTCTGAACAATATAACTCATGTTTGTAGCTGTATGCTAAGACAATTTTAATAAAAATCTCAGACCTTGTGATTTTTTTTTTTACCTCAGTGCTTATGGTATCAAGGGATTTATATATTGATCTCAGCTGCAGATGGGATACTGGGGTTGGTTAGTGCCACAGGCCCGTTCAGAGAATCTGCAGGGGTGGATGGCTGATATGATGCCCTAAGGCACATCATTCAAATCCCACGAATCTCAGAAGAGAAAATCTCCCCAGGCAGGCAAAATGGATTACCACTCTTTCACACCTCCCTTGCCTAACCCTGCAGCAGGTGGTTTAGTTTACCTGCTGAGATGGTTCTGGTTTGTCTTACCAAATTGATTTGCTCAATTTGTGCAGGAGTTTTAACAATGACTGTCATAAAGATTTTTCTTATTCTCTATGCTGCATATGGAAAGCTTTTCACCAGAACTACAGCATTTAGTTTAATTAAATTCATTAGTTTTTTAGAAGACAAATTTGAAGCTTGTCTGAATAAGGTAACATACTTGGTGATTCATCAATCTCTCTGATAATATACAGAAAAAGGTATGGTAGGCTCAGCTTTTATTATAGATAACTATCTTTGGGAAGAATTTATTCCACCTCTGATTCTGAGCTTATTTTTAAGGCAGATTGTCAGAGAGGCTGCCTAGTGGACATACATCTCTGTAAACCAAACCTGCTGCTGAACAGGTTATCTGCAACTTACTTGGCTTTCATAAAGATTGCAATATTAAGTAAAACATTAAATGAAAGCAAACTAAAAACAAAACTCTTTTGTAATTACTGCAGAATAGTAATTTCACCTGAGTCAGCGACATATTACTCTTCTTACAGAATTACACTAACTGCAGAACCACCAATCATTTATTTTATCATTGTGAGGTAAAATATCCAAATTCTTATGCCACTGTATGTTCTTAAAAGTATATCTTTTCATTATGTGCTCTATCTCTAGGCAAAGAACATGGAAAACATTTTCTGCTGAAATGACTGATCCATACAATTTAAATAATACTTTGGAAATATATCCATACCATAAACATTGGCCTCAGGGACGTAAATATTATGCAAATATGGTATCATCATAATCTCAGATGGTTTTAAAGTGAATGAAAGCAGTATTTTATACAAATAGTTTTACTAAGGCTATTGTTCCTGGTTTAGGTTCAAATCTGGTAAGGGTTCTACTTAAGATCAGGGTATTTGTTATTGGCAGGAGATGCAGCTCCATACTCTGCCTGGCTTAATATCTATTCTTCCAGGGAATGTCAAAGTACAGGCAAACTATCACAGAATGCAAAAAAATCAATAAAAAACTTTTTTTATTTGACAAGCAGCTTCACCCCCATCAATTCTGCTATAATTTCTTTACCCTCATTTATTGAATTTGCCCTCATTTACTGAATCGACAATATTCTGCCATATCTTAAATGCTATAAAATTCATTTTCAGCACTTACTGTTCCAACTTGCTTCACATAAATGTTCAAATTATTGGAAAAAAAAACACAGGCCTTTTACATTTGAATGGAAACTTATGTATTACTTGAGGGAAAAAGTAGACTAACCACCATCCTGAAAATCAAGCCCTAGATTTTGCTAGGGCAAGAATTTGACTCAGGGTCTACATCCATTTAATGATCTAATTTTCTGAGATTAGGACACTGAATGGTGGTGGTTTATTTGATGAATATCTACTGTGATTTCACATGTCAATGAAATTAAGCAACTCATCCTGTAACTTAAACTACACAGACTGGATTGAAAGAAAACCTAAATTGTGAATAAACTTCCACATTCCAAACACTAAAAAACTTGCTATTTTTTAAGAGCTAGCCTCCATTACCTTTACTCAAAATTACAGTATCTGTAAGCAGTGCTTTGGGAAGTGTATCAAGATTTGGCAACTGTTTTGCAAATAAATCTCAGAATTATTTCAAACAACAGTTGCTTAATGTTAGTCCATGGAGCTGTTTTCTTTACTCTCTTTCACCAACTTGAAAAACAAGATTTACTTACAGAGAGCCATTACACCTTACTTCACAAATTTCCTCAGAAACCAACCTTTTCCTTGTTTACAGATGCACAAGTCTGTTCTGTTAGAAACTTTATTACATGTCATCAATTTCCTGCTCCAAAGAATTAGAAAAGACTACACAAAAGACACTAGAGAAAGAAGATACGCAAAGAGCTGAAGTGATTTGCCAAAGATCACACAGCCCATCAACAGCATGTTAAGGAACTTAAGCTTCTTGATTTTTAGTCCAGTGCCTTTTTCATTTTCACCTCAATACTGATCCAATTTTTTAGTACTTGGAAGTTTTCTTCTTCCATTGGTGGTACCTCCATATTCAGACCTGTACATGACACAAAAGCTCCAGGCTACCTATCACATCTTTTTTTTTTTCTACCACTGAGTCTCTCCAAGAGACTCCCTGTGTGTCTTAAACTGTTGACACTTATTGACTATTTAAGCTGTACAAGATAAGAGAAAGCTAGTCATGTCCTACGTGTGAATGAACAAAGGTGATGTGAAATGCTGTTTTCATTTCTACAGGTCTCTACATGTGGGATATATTACAACAGATCACAGATCAGCGGAAATATAAGGTATGATCAGTCAACTAAGTCTTAAAGGTCATCAGTGCTGGACTTCAAAAGATCCCGCATCTTCGAGAACAAGTGGCATTTGGTGATAAAGCATAAAAGCAGGAGCCTTGTCCTGCATGGACTCTGAGAATTTATGAAAATTTAACGAGGCAAGTTAGTCTCACCAAGAACACAGGAATAAGGAAGTTCCTGAATCTGAGCATCCAATATTCTTTAACCTTCATCTTAGCCATGCTAGAGTCATGTTTCTATCAGCGTGTTTATTTTCTAGAGTATTATTCTAGTCTATCCACAGAGTTTTTAAGCTGTTTATGCTGAGGTTTGAATACAAATCGTGGTTTTCCTCTATCCTTTAATAGTCATCATAGCAATCTAAACTTATTATAAAAAGCTGCCTAGCTTGTAAATCTACATTGCCATGTTCACTAAGATGAACTTGAATAATCTCTGCAAATGCTAATAGTGACAAGGAGTAAGAGAATCAATAGTACACCTCTGGGAGGAAAAACATCTAATTCCTACTAAATTCACAGTGCTGTTAATGCAATTTCTGTTTCCAAAACAAAAGTACTTTGGTAGAATATTTGCTAGACTTTAATTATTTTTTATAATAACGTTTATTTCATGGTAGCTCATGTGCTAAACTTGTGTGGATCCATCAATCTCAATGAGACATGCCAAGTTCAACTTGCTAGGACCTGGCTCAGTAGTGTTTTAGAATTTACTAAGTAGTTTGAAGAAAAACCTGATTTATACAGAAGGCACACAGAGAATAGACAGCTAATTGCTTGCTAATATGTTCATAGCATTGTAAATCTTAGCCTAAGCTAGTTGTCTAAAGGAGCCCAGAAGTACTAGACACTGACACTCTTTAAGTATTCACATTCTTAACCTCCCCTCACTTGCAAACAATGAGCATTACAGACACCTCATGGGCTTTTGTCCACTTTCATAGAATCACAGATTCATAGAATGGTTTGTTTGGGTTGGAAGAGACCTTAAAGATTATCTAATTCCAGCCCCTCTTCCATAGGCAGAGATGCTTTCCACTAGACCAGGTTGTTCGAAGCCCTATCCAACCTGGCCTCGAATACTTCCAGGGATGGGGCAGACACAGCTTCTCTGGTCAACCTGTTCCAGTGCCACCCCACCCTCACAGTAAAGAACTTCTTCCTAATAGCTAACATAAATCTAACCTCTTTCAGTTTCACTTCAGTTTCCCTTTTCTCATGAGAATACAGAACAGGGGCCCAAATCTGGGGCTTTTCCTTATCCAGCAAGAGGAGCAGATTCATCCTCCCATCTCTCTAGCAAAGCCTGCCTTCCGCTTGGCCAAAGAAGGCTCAGCTGATGAGCCCTGAGTATCATTTTTAAGGGCAGGGCCCAAGGAGTTTTCTGGAGATACAGCAGCAGGCAGTTTTTTGCATAGAATCCATCAGATACTAAGGCAATCTATCAGCCTTGAGAGTGTAAACAGCACCCAAAAAGTGAAGGAAAGAGAAGGGTCATGCAAGCAACACTGAAAATCTTCTCCATAGTATCTAGAATAAGGAGTCTTCAGGGCAGTCTTCTCAAATACTGACAGTGTTAACCTGAAGACTGCAAATGCTTTTTTCCATTGAAAATATTTACTAAACTTTATTTATTTACATAAAATTCTGCTTTGCAGCACAGACAGCAGCATTAGTAAGCGTCCTCCTTTTCCTTATATTTTCCTTTTTTAAAAAATACAAACATAAGGGAAGGTTGATACCTTGCTGTCAACACATATGTCAATCAGGCCCTGATGTACACGGTATTATTAGAACTGCAGATGGCATTTCATTGAATTGATTATAGAAAATGTCATGCTAATTAATACAGAGAATGATTTCTGATTTAATGAACAGGAGGTGCTAGACAACTCTTTGTCTAATTAAGTGTTTGCTAATTAAATAAAATAGCCATTTACAAAGATATTAAAGATACAGACCAAGTTTCAACATGCCAGATAAGTCACAGGTCAGCTGAGCATGATTTCCACTGTTTTTTCTCTAAAAGTTTAGTCTCATTAGTAGTACTTTCAAGAAAACATTTATTTTGCATTAGTTTTATAATGTAAACTGTGACTCTTCTAGACAATATTTCATTATATAGAAGATTCCCTATTCAAAATGACTTGCAAAGTGTTAGATGCAGGTAATTCCTGTACTTTCTGACTTCTACAGGTTTTCTACTTCCCTTTCTGTTCTATGCCCAACATAAACTAACCAAAAACCAGGTGGAGATCTTACAGTAACTACAGAAATGGAAGCAGCATAGTCACAGTAGCATCCCACTGGACACAAGCAAATTAGCTCTGCTGAGGAGGTAGACTTCTCAATTATTAAATAGAATTATATGAACGGGAAGATAGAACTCAAAACAGTAAATCTTGACTGTTATGCTGATATTGATGAATTAATCAGCCTAATGAAAAACAATCTGAATTTTATGTATTTTAGTTATGTTTATTGCATGTTGTATATTTGTGCAGAAAGAGGTAAGTAGCACAAACTGGGAGTGCAGGCATTTGCAAAAAAAGCCTATCCTCCTCCTTTGTTCTACTCCAGAATAAAGTGATCAGGCATGGTGGATTAGTCTTGAAAATTCAAATCTTCATCCACAATCAGTGTAGCTTCCTCTTTTCTTAATCTTGTCATGGCTATCATACCAAGTCATGCTCAACTTATGCCAATTTTCAGTGGTTCACATTACTGTAGTATATCAGTGTATGAAAATCTTCAACACTTCTCAACAGCCAATATTCATTTATAAAATTGCAGATTTCTTCCCTAACATGCAATTGCACAGCACCGTGCCTCATTAATAAAACTCCTGATATCCACATGCCAGCACTTCAGATGGGACAGAGGAAATAGACAGCTCTTGAATACTAGAAAGCCACTGGGAGATTGACTTAAAAGAAAAAAGTACAATAGTGACATACATATACCAGAGTTAAACGAAGCCTTATTGAGTCTCAACTGAAGCAGATTAATAAATATTCATTACAGAGGTATTGGAGGCAATAAGATGAACAATGACCATCAGCCACAGGTAATAATATTTGTCATAAGCTCAGCTGGAAGAACTTGACTGTCTGTACATACTGGAAAGATGTAAATGCAAGAGAAGTTGCTGAATTACATCACAAAGACGATAAAGATATAGCTAGATAGCCTGAAATGCATGCAATCACAGAGAATGTAGCTGAATAAAGTTCTAGTGACTGTACTGGGGCTCTACCCAGATGTGCTGTGGAAACCAGGTATATTGTCAGCTTAGTTTTCTCAGCAAAACTTAACCTCACACCCCACGTTTTAAAAGATACATTTGATTCCTGTGTACTGCCATGACAACACAAAGCTGTTAAAATTTAGACATTTCCAAGGTTTTCCTACAAGTTTACCAATTTATTATCTGGTAACTTAAACTGCAACTCCTTGATGACTTGGGTGCAGAGTCCAAGCAGTTTGCTCACCCCTTTAGATCCACATGACGGTGTCTCAGCAAGCTGATTCAACCAGAGATGATGGCTCAATGCTTACCATCATGCTCAGGCTGCGGGCTTGCACTAAACAGATCACAAGTACAACATCGATGTGACCTCAGGGCTGTCCTTAACAAGATGTGCAATGCAGCTCCAAAGAATGTGGCATTCCCAGCAGAGCACATCAAAGGCAAACAAAGTCATAGCAGAGGATTTTCAGGTTTACACTGGCAATGCTGCTGCTAATTATTTACCACTGTCCAGCTAATTTCTGTAGTAAATGGAAAGTGTAAATTCAGTACAGGCTATAGTAGACTTCATTTTGAAGAAATGACAATCAAAACAGAGGATACAGAGAACATGACTATGCAATGCAGTATCTAAACCCTCAGTGAGAGCAAGGATAGCCCAGAGTCAAATTATTTGCTAGTGAAAAAACATGCAGATAGTTTTGTGAAAAATTAGTATTCATAGGCACTTGAAAGGTGAAATAAATGTCTGTACTATCAAATTAGCTTTACTCAGATCTTATAATAGGTTTCACTCAGGATGGTGATACCTTCTACTAACATATTCTAACTCTTCAACTTTAGTCAATGCAATCAGAGGACAACATATTATGTCCCAAAATAAAATATGCATATCAATCCCATTAAATACCTAAAGTGGCAAATAAGATCCCATTCAGTGCTCCATTTTCCTTAATTTTTAATGACTACTCACTTCCTCAGAATAAACTTTCAATTGTAATGAAAATGACAAGCACCACATTTACCATGGCTTTCATTGCTATTACAAATCTGCATCACACACACAAAACAATTACCGCATTAACACTAGAAAAGCAAATTCTCCTCTAATGAACAGTTTGTCTTGAACATTGGCCCACAGTCAGTACCAGGAAAGAATAATCTAACAATGAAAAGAATGTTGATTATTTAGTATGTCTTGATATTCAATGATCAAGAGAATATTTAATTCTATCTATCCTAACTTGAACAGCCCTCTACTCCCTTTTTCCATGTCTAGTACACCACAGAGTGAACCCTTATCCACAAATGGTACTGAATCTTCAGCTCTCATCAAAACCAGGTAAATATTGAAAAAAAATATATATATTCATTTACCAATATGAAAAAATGTTAATAAAAAAATAGGGATATTTCCTGTATGTACACACGGTTTCTTCCTTGAGGCTCTGCACAAGTGAATGCAAGCCTCCTCCAGTGCCAAAAAATACACTGCCACTTGGTGTAAATACATGCCAAAACAGCTGCTATTTTGGCTAGGAGTGAACAAGCTATTTCCACAACACAAAGTCTGAGCCTCTGCCTCTAAAAATAGCTATTTCATCATCAGCTGGACAGTGATAACATACACCATTTGAGCTGTGAAACATGCTAGAATGGTTGCTAATTATCTGCAAAAACCATTTCCCTCTATTTTTTTTACTCTGTGTATACGTCTGGTAGCAAATACCTGCTCACTACCGAGAAGCAACAGGTCAAATTTTGTGATCCTAAATATGTAGTTCAAGTCTACTCTGAAATTCTGATATGTAGATGGCAATGAGACATTTTGCAGTGAACAATTTCTGGCCACTGAAAATGAAATTAAATTTAAAATTATGCTGAATAGTAAAGTATCTGTGTGCAAGAGATGCTTCCAATTGTAATAAGCATTCTTCATTATGGCATTAGGTACAAAAACTTCAACAAGCCAATAGCGCATTTACTCTCAGCCCTTTTCAGCAAGATATTTACCATGTGCTCCAATTTCACTGCACTGAATCCAACAACTTTGCTAGAATTTAGACAGCTTTTTTAAAATCCTGACTGTACTGAAGTTTGTGAGAGCTTTGCTTCACAGTGCAGTGGACCCACAATTTAGCAGGTGCAGCTAAATGTCACAGAACTACATGATTGACAGGACTTTTTTTGTTTTATACTGCTAAAAACTAAACAAAATATTCTAAGTTACATAAAAATAAAAAGGTAGGCAATTTTCACAATTATTTAAACTGCTTTTCCAAAATACCAGGTGTCTCATTCTGATTTTCAAGACAAACATGTTGATTAAATGAAGATCATTAGCTTACCATGCAACCAGTAATATATAAATCATATCAAGGCACTGTTTCGTGATTTTGTTTGTATCCTCTTATGGAGCTAAGATACCAGTCTATACTTAATTATTTCTATGGATCCACCATCTAGACTTTCACTAGAAATTAGACAGTCAAAAGTCATGTGTCATTGGAATTTCTGCCAACAAGTACTAAATTATTCTGTGTATCTAAATCTAATTTATGAAATGAAAATTCTTAAGACATCTTGCTGTTGTAGATGTTCATTACCTTCTGCAGTTCTTGGAAATACCTATGTTAGCTAATTTGAAAATTAAATGGTGAGTGTGTAGGTATCTAATCAACATAGATAAGGAAACACAAATTTGGCACCTACGTTTGAAAACACCTGTGTATTTTCCTTGGGCATTCATTCGTTTCCACTGCTCTGCTGAAGTATGGGGAATTAGACAAGCAGCGCCAGTAACTGCATAGGATCACCACAGCGGTGCTCATCTTTATTCAGTGGATCCTGATCCACATGGCGCACACAGTGCAAGCTCCAAAAGAGCAGGAAGAAGGTCTAGAGGATGAAATAATTTAGGAAACAGTCTTAGCCAGGGTGCAAACAGAAAACACAGATGTAAGCTCAAACATATAAGCAACCCTTCTGATAGACCAACTAAAGTCCCTCATACTGGCCTGGAAAGGATTCTGATTGTATTTTGGAGCACTCACCAATAGATTTTGTTTGGCTCAAAGTCTTAGTTCCAAAGGGAAAGAGAAATAAGCAGTTAAGTTAACACCTTCACGTGCTTTGCTTTACTTGACACGTTACTTAGGGACATTTTGTGCAGCTCATCTATGCAATTAATTTAAAATAAAATGTAGCTGAATGGCAATATTACAGCGAAAAGATAATCAAGAAAAGGTTGAACAATGGCACTCTTTGCAAGCCAGCAACTGTTCTTTAATAGTGTGAACACCTAGTGATAATATGAAGGCACATTACCCACAAAAGGAGAAGCACCAATCTGCTCCAGGTGTGATGTGTGAGTGAAACAATGGAACTTTCTCCATACATTAGTCATACATTCATTCCAAAGAATAAATGACTAAATTATGGTTCAAAATTGAACCCATTAATTATTCCACGGAATTACACTGCTTACCTACTTCTGATCGCGTAATTCAAGGTATTCACCATTTATTTTCCATTGGAATTATCTTCCTCTTTCAGGTTAAGATTGTCAATGAAGTGATAATTTCTTGTTTGCCGTAAGTGAAGGTGCAACTTTTACACTGAAATGCTAACTTCATTAGTAAATCTATACTTGCTCAGTAACTGCTTTAGACACTTAGGAATTATTCTATTAAAAGTTTAACACACCTGTTTCGAGATTTTTCATTTTTGTGCTCAAAAAACCCCAGGAAAATAGAGGGAAGGACTGCATAAGATACAGGATGAATGGTGAAAAATATACACCCAGCAGTCATAATCTATAATTATTAAAATAAATTCATCTAGAATAAGAACCATTATGTCATGAGAAAACCCCGAACAGAAACTTCTTTGCTTTTTCTCTTCTGCTCCTTTAGCAAGGTTGTACTACAGGGCATGTAAGAAGGACTGATCTGCAAATATTATCAGGAATGAAATTTATTTTGGTGTAATTGTGCCTTTTGCAGACCATCCATATTTTCAAATATAGGTATTTTGCTTTGGAAGAATATTAAATACCTCAGTAAATGAAAGATCTTACACGTGTTTATATTTATTCATTTTTATCATCTTTATTAAACAATTTCCTGATTTATCAAACAGATTTTGCTCTATGATTTGCATTTTTTGTGCAATTAAATAAAAACATTCATGCACCAAATTGGAACATATAGAAAAGTCCCAACTTTTTTCCATATGCAGGTAACTTTTATTAGTTCTAAACTGAAATTTTATTCTGGTTTACAAGTTGAAATTGAAGTCACTGCAGGGAACCTACTTAGCAGTTCCATGTACACATATGCAGTATACGAGGTGGAGTTTGTCTACCAAATTGTACATTCCAACTACATAATGGCTGGACAGTCAGCTGATGTAAACAGAATAAACTGCAATCATTATATGCAATTTCAAGGCCTAAAGGACCCATTATAGCCTTCTATCCTGAATTCTTTCAGAGCACAGATCGCAGAATTTTGACCTGCAATTCTGGCACCAGGCCTATAATTTCTGTGTTTTTTTCTTCTAAAACCAGGATGCAGGCTCGCTTTAAACAATGCAGAGTCCACTGTATATCTTGATTTTATAACATGAACTGAAGAAGAAGAAAAACAAGTCCTGCCATGATGCCATTAGCACCTTACCCAAAGAAAGACCTTTCACTATAATATTGCTTGGGGGAACTATCAATTTTAGAGTTAAGCAGATTTGGAGCTTACTCTGTTCTGTGGAATGTACCTCTTCTACTGTCTGATTCCAGTTTGTGTCACTGAAGGAATTCACTAAAACAGTAAAAATACAATGCTCTATCTAAACTACTCCATCATACTGCAAATATGCTTGTGGGGCCTCTGGGGACTAGATATACACTTCTGCTTCAGCACTTTGCCATTCAAGGTCATAGCACAACTGCCTCAAAAAACTCTCCTCTCCCCTTCACTAATTTGAGAAGACAGCCTCAAATACTGCCCTTCGATAATTACGGCTTCGGAAACATATTTCACAGAATCACAAAATGGTTTGGATTGGAAGGACCTTGAAGATCACCTGATTCCAATCCCCTGCCATGGGCAGGGACACCTTCCACTAGACCAGGTTGTTCAAAGTCCCATCCAGTTTCTATTACGTATTACATATATGAAGAAATAAATGGTTATATTTGCAAGCTCATCAGGATCTGTGGTTTCCAAAACAGTAAAGGGCTTAGAGTAATGCAATTAAAACAATTATGGAAGCAAGTTTTCTTTAGAAGTCCCCACCCAGCAATGACAACTGACACATAAATGTTCTTCTGTCCCTACCCCTCCCAGAGCCATGGGAGGGTTTTGTAACTGTCTGTAGGGCAGATTATGTCTCACAGCTGCACAGCTTAGAGCTGGGGAGGCTGCTAGGGATGGCATAAAAATACAAACTGCCTACCAATAAAAGGAAAGTTAAAAATAAAAGAAAATCAGCGGCCCTTTATTGCCTCATGTCTCACATCAAAACGCCCTACAGGTACGATGGAGAGGCTTCCTCCACCACTGCAGGTCAGACTTCAAGAATATTTTGTACTCTATACCAAAATAATCACATTACACTTTTTTAATGGGACCTGTGCCAAAGGCATAAACATGTACAATGCCAAGCACGGGTTTTCATAAAATATTGGGAATTTTTCTCTATGTAGAGACAAAAAAATAAAGAGCAGCATAAGTTGTAAACTCAAATTTAGTTTCTCAACATTCTTTTTTAGCCTTTCATATTTTTAGGGGCTGTACCTTTTAGTATAGCTCCATTTAGTGACTAAGTTTTCAAGGCTAAACATATTCACTTTTCATTACTTAATTTAATGAAGATGTGCATATACATTTCTATGCCACATAAAAGCACATACTCCAACAGTACAGAGCACCAACATGCTTTTTTCTATAGTGGCATTATCCCTAAATATGAAACCCAATAAGCAGTGGCAACATCATTATTACTTATTTTCAGCTTAGACAAAAAAAGTATTGGATTGGTTTTAAAGGCACAGCTCTGTGCTGCCAAGAGAGGTATTCCACTTTTTTTCCTCCAAGAAAAGAACCCACAAATGGAGTTTCCTAGGATGGAAACTATTAGGATGTTTCCTAGGATGGAAACTACTTCCTAGGAAGAAAACAGCTACTACATTTGAGGATGAATTGTCTTGTTCTAAGCAGATGCCTAGTTAGGGCCAAGAACCCTTGGCCTGATATCAATTACTCTAAGAAAGACTTTCCACATTTATTACTCAGCAGAAGGGAAGAGGAAGGAAGTTTCCAAGCTCCCTGGAGT
The DNA here is from genome assembly GCA_024733675.1 of Psilopsiagon aymara. Lineage (NCBI taxonomy): Eukaryota > Metazoa > Chordata > Aves > Psittaciformes > Psittacidae > Psilopsiagon > Psilopsiagon aymara. The sequence goes on along the minus strand of JANRGW010004292.1, from coordinate 16,048 downwards.
GAAATATGAGCACTATGAGTCTGCGCTCAGTGATGAGGACATGCTTGGCATATTTGGTCTGGGGAGATAAGAGGAGAGAGAAGGGCCTTAATTCTAAATAGAAAATAAAAATTAAAAAAAAAAGGAAGAAAAATGTAGCTGGCTCTTGGCAAGAGCACGTTACTTATTCTCTACAGCATGGAAAGCAGCTGGGAGAAAACTATAACTTTCAAAATATTTAAAACTTGTCACTGACAAAGTCTGGCACAGCCTGGCTCTGGCTCTGACTTCAGAACTTATTTACTGTTCTTTCTGCCTCTAGGGAAAATATTGGGAGTACACACCAAATAATGGAAAGAAAAATATATTCATTATTTTCAGTAAATAAGCAAGAATTACAGGAGTACCTACAAAACATAACTTTGTTTTTAGCTATAAAAAAACCAGGCAAAAAACTAGTATCTGTGCTACTGCAGGTTTACAATTAAACATTCTTCTTCTGAAATACCACAAGGAAATGGAAAAAAAATTGTAATGTAATAAATAACCTGCAATTTGTTTTTCTAAAATGCTAGCTTTTTAAGACAAAAGCCTTCAAATTCTGTCAGCACAGAGTTATCTCCAGGTACTGGTTTTCTAGGTATTACTTCTAATTAGTATCTGAGAATCTACTGAATTTATTTTTTGCTTGTAAAATAGATGGCAGGTTATACATATACCTTGGGAGGGAGGAAGGAGTAAACAACACAATGCTAGCACATCCTAACAGTTAAAGTGATACAGCACCTAACGCTATTTATTTTTTTATATTTTTCATGATACAATTTACACACATAATTATAAATTCAACTAAAATGTCATAGAAATGATTATCAAATTATAAATATTAGCTACACTGTGTAGACCACACCAGGATTTGCTATGTTATAGAGGAGGTAATATAATATTCATCCTCTTCAGGCGGTTAGTCATCCTGTTATGAAGTTCTTGTACTTTCCACCTATTAAGACAGTATCCGTACACTTAACTACTCAATATGCCCAATTAACATCAATTGCATCACAGTAATGCAAGTATACATCATATATCAAGAAAATAATACAAACTCTACAAATTCATACACAGGTTATTTAAAAAATACAGTTCACATAACGTAAATGTGAAATAAACAAGAGGTGCCTTCCAACCTGGTGTTTTATGATTCTATGATTAATTCTAAATAATTCTCTTCTAAGTAGCAGTTAAAAAATAAAATTCCTACTAAAATCATGATTCTCATGCAAAAGAAGACAGGGTCACGTTAAGCACCAGTCACTTAATCTAGATCAGATGGATTTACTTGTGCACTAGAGTTGCTGGCCAAACTAATATATAATTAATCTCTATAATTGACAAGATACAAAAAGGGCAAAAAAGATGTTTTTTTCTTTAAGAATTACACTTCAGTGATTTTTTTTGTAAATATTAAATGAATCATTTCAATAATTGTGAGTTTGTAGAATATATTAAAATATTTAAAAGCTTACTATATTGGGACAACTTCTGACTGATAAGTCATAGAAGCAAAATCACTGAAGGTAAACCCCAACACAGACAGTGCAGTACTTGCTACACGACTTATACTCTTCTCACATCCAGCATATTTTGCCTGTCACCCGGACCAACTTAAAAAGCTATAAAAGCATGATGCCAAGCTTTGTATTCTTTGAGTTACAAAAAAAATTCCCCTCCAGGGCTTGGGTAGAGAAAGAGAGCTCTCTACATAGTACTTTATTCTATGATTGCTCACGGTGCTATTGGCAGTGATGGAAATACGCTCTTCATTAGATGGTAGTAAAGTTTCTGGCGGGCAGAAGGATTAAAACGGTTTTCATCTGGACAGCAAATAAGATGACCAATATTTCTAATTCAGTTATTATGATAGATTTATTTATGCCTCTACATCCCAACATTGGTAATGTATTGTAATAAAGATTGAACTGATACATACAAAATACTTTGAGCTCAGATAGCCAGCTGAGAAAGTCATTCATTCCTAAGAAAGGGGCACTAGAAGAGGGATTCTGCATCGCATTTCATAGGAAAAAACATTGTCAAGTCTAGAAGAATGCACAGGAAAATATTTCCTAGTTTTCTTTCCACAGGGATATACATTCTAATAGCCTTATATTTCAAGCAGAAAGTTAAAGCATGTAGTATTAGTCTAACCATTGGATTACTTTTTTAAAATTCTTTTGGTTTGTTAGGGCTTTTTTTTTCAGGTTCGCTTCTATTTACAAAGAACTTTTTCCAGCTAAGCTGAAGGCTAGAAGCTAAATGGGTGACAAAACATTACTGAGTCAGTTACCTGAACCAATTCCAGGGCAACTCATATAGCCAGAGACCAGAGACACTGACACTGACGCCAAAACAGGCTGTTAAAGTCACTTAGCCAGACCTCTTACACATCATATTAATAAACTACCAAAAGACAAAAATTCTCCTACAGAAGCAGTATCAACAAAGACGACATATATGCAAAGCAGAAAGTACCTCAAAGGAACATTTTTAACAGTAACAAAGGTGTGCATATTTCTATACCCCAGTACCTCATTAATACTATGGAGGTATTAGTAGATACACTTTTTTTTTTTTTGAGAAGTTCATGTGAACTCATTAAAGATGACACAATACCCAATTAAGAAAAAAAAAAATCATGTTTTGCTAGGTATAGTAATAAAGGAAGAATCTGAGGAAGTTTTAAATTTATCTCTAAAGTTTATAGAGAAAATAAATTACAGACAAACAATAATAAAACAAACAAACAAAACCCCAGTTGTCAGATACTCCATATCCAAAGTAGAGAATCAGCAGCTGTGTCATGCTATACAACCATAAAATAGAAGAAGAAAAGAAGGACATGCCCTTAAACTGAAGGACATTCACTGCACAAAAAGCATTTCTAAATGTGCTTTATCTTGGTGGGAAGCATATTCTACAGGCAGCAACAGATGAACTCTCTTATTTATATGGAGACTGGAAAAGATTGGGAACTATACTGCAGAAGATAACTAGCATTGCCTACAACACAACCAGCATGTACTTTTACAATCTAGATTTAAAAAAATTAAATTTTGGTATTTACTTCATATTTACTTACTCATATAAACAACATGGCAAAACTCTTGCACATATTTAGTTGTAAAGTTCACCAGTGAATTCCTTAAATAAATTTCCCATTTTCCCAGGAAACTACTAACACTAAAAGAGAATTTTCCTCTCATTACAGAAGACGTAAGATTGCTTCAGTTCAACAATTGGTGTTTCCTGTAACACAGACATATGAATTCAAAATATTTCCATATAATGTAACACTTAAATTTTTCATTCAGTCAATATTAAGAGTTATTGCCATTCATGGACGAACCGTGCAAGTAATGTTTGAGAGTTATAGAAAACTCATCAACAGCAAACAGAAGGCATTAAAGTAAAAAGGCAGTTAAGATTTCAAAAGCAAATACATACTTACAAGCAAACATCACGCCGTCTCTTCAAATCTGAAGCAGATAAAATGAGCTGACAAACCTTTCCTTTCTTGTACTGCTATTTTTTAACAGACAGAAAAGAGATCCCGGTTGCTCCCCTAGACATTCATCTGGAGAGATCCTGGAACAGATCCTAGCAAACCTTCAGGAAAGTTCAAGGTGATGGAGTCTGCATGCAAAATCAAGGACTTAAGTCACAAGCACATTATAATGGGTGGCTGCACAAGGACAGTGTTTGTATGTGGAGAATAAATAAATGGCGGGGGAGCGATGTTCTCTCTTGGATCATGTAACAGACACTTTGATAGAATTACAGCAGCGTATGACAGGAAAGGGGAGCCTGATGACTTCTGTGCTGCTAAGGCACGAAACTGAAAATGTGCTTTTCCCACAGAAACGACACCACATCAATTGTATGACTTTCATCACTGGCTCTTTGTAATCTTGCAATGACTTTAAACTCATTATTTTCTATACACAGTGGTTTATATAGCACTACATGTAATATCTCTATTGTATTTTTGACTTTTAAAGCTACATACTAATCAATTTAATATGGTGTATGATATCACCAGGCAGACTTCCTATTAAATAAAGCCATATGGAGGGGTTTAATACACGTTTAATCACTTTGTGCTGACTTCTTAACTGACATATTTCTTAGCACAGATTACCCCAGCACTGACGCAAGTAGCAGCATAGAATTTAAATAGAAGACACATCAGGTGGAGACTAAACTTGCTTTGACACAAAATACTACATTTTAATTTAACTAAGTATCCATGTAACAACACCTGCAGGTAACAGTGGCGGTCCAAAAGAGACAAAGTGCTTACCGCTTGCAATTCAGCTTTAGCATTCTGAAATGCTGAGGACATTATCTGAAACCTTCCAGTGATAAACAGAATCAAGTTTTACTCTCTGCAGATCATATATTGTGATCTGTACACCATTCACATGCTATTTTGTGAATATTTCTTCAAAGTAACTAAAAGCCTCATTTACCTCAAATAAAGTTTGCCATTGATGAAAACCCTCAAGCATCTTGACCTTTGAGTTGATCCACCATCAGCATTTTACATTCACACACACACGCATCCCTCAGCCCTTCTTCAGTTCAGCTGCTACAGCAGCACATTCATTCACTGCAGTCAGGTTTTCAGCTAAAATGAGCAACTTTTGTACTAATCTCAGACCGGACAAAACACAATCACTTCAGCAACCACAACAATCAAACCTTGCTTTAATTGCACACATCTTATGAAAAAGAACTGGGAACTGCTATTATGCCTTGAGTCCATCAGTCCTGTGAAAAGAGAAGCTGAAAGGATTTCCAGATAGGTTTCAGTCTTACAGGTGCTGCAGGAATCATACTTCTCTCCCTAACTTTCTCAGTTTTATTCAAGATGAATAATTAATTCATAGGGGTGTCACCACCATAGATACAGTGAATACTAAAATACAAAGTATATGCTTCCTTAGAGATGCACTGAAACAAAACCTATGATGAAGTCTAATATGAGGTTTAGGATAAAAACAGTATATTTCCATAGGCATCAGAAACACATAAGGTATTGTATATATACCTGATACTAATAAATTTCTGTTAGAGGGCATTATACAGGTGATTCTATTCTCTTGTTTGGATGATTAAAAGCTTCAGAGTCATTTGTCTTGACAAGCTTAAGGAAGAACAACTGCATAAGCAGAAGAGAATGAAGTCCCACACTTTTCTCACTGCTGTTGAGGGTCCTCATGGGAGAAATATCAATAGAAATTAATTACTGGTTAGATTTTTTCTATTCTCCCACTGGGATACAGGGACTACGGATCACTTCTTCTATTCTCCTCCTCCTACAAACCAAAACAGTGGCTTGTCCTTACACGGGGTGCAAAAGTCTTGGCCACAAAGTAGAGAAAACCTACTCAGGAGAAAAATCCACTCGATTCATTAGTTAATTTTTTTTTTACAAATATGCAATTTCCAGCACCAATAAGTCAGATAAATTATAAATATTGTCAGACCCATGCTACAAACAGGAAAATCATATGACAATTGCCAACAGAAATTAGTTGTTGCACATTTTTTATTAAATGTATATTTGAAAAGAGCAGTATTCCTGAAAAATCTGTCTTACCAACAGAGCTTTGACAAGAAAATTCAATTTAAAGAAAAGATGCTGCAATGATATCTCCTGGACTGTGTGTTTTTCACAGGATGAGCTGTTCTGAAATCAGACTACCTCTAGATATATTCAAGTGTTTTTTCAGTGTGTGTCTTTCCCATCTATACCATAGGTCCGTAGGCAAAACTGAGGATGGCAGTATGATCTATACTACCTCTCTGCCACTCATGGCAAATAGAAGTCATAACTGTTTTTTAATCAGGGAGTAGAGGAGGACTTTCAATGGAAATTGATGGTTATATCTATCGTTTTTCTTTTCCTCAAATTAAGCTATGATTCTTTTTTTTTTTTTTAATATATTACCATATTTCCTTTAGAAGAGTATAACAAAAGAACTGCTATTCATGTAAATGAAACAGCTTCTTATTTTGATTCATAATCACAGTAAAACATTATGAGATAGGATATTAGCCTGCAGGCCTCAGAGGCTCACATACATAAAAGCAGGCATTGACAGTATCTCTGGAAGTCATGGGGACAAAGCACAGCCTTCAGAAGTACTTCCAGAGACCTTAGTGGTCTTTGATTCATTCCCATGGGCCCTCACTTGCATTTCCTTAGTAAGGAAAGCCAGAGGCTGAATACCTGCTGGCACATACCTGTACAAACAACATTCCTGAAGGGAGCACTGATTTACAAGTAAAAGCCCAACTGCCCCACGTGATACCACATGAAGAATCAAGTGTTTCCACTGGGGTTCCAAAGCAATGCCTTGTTTTTCCTTTGATTCTTACATGCATAACTTTCAGAATTTGAAACTATTAAGTATTTAAAAGACCCAAATAGGTTCTTAAAAGTTCACATTTGAACTTTATCAAATCAACAGTAGCTGATGGATCTCCAAATGTTAAGGGTTTAAATATTCGCTTTAGAAAACAGATTTCTGCTCACACTAAACAGTATATTTAATAAAATCTCCTGACAAATAAGTAAACATTAGAGCAGTTTAGGGTTGTTTGATTTGCGTTTTTTTCATAATAATAACTGAGGACTAGCCTGCAACATTTTTCATGTCAGTAGTTCTAATGCCTTCATATAAATAACAGTAGTGGTGTGAATATGGTTCTAAAAGTTTAATCTGGATTGCGTATAAATTAATGGAAAGACTTATTTCTCATTTGGAGACATGGATCAAGCCTCATCACTAAAATAAGATGTTTCACCACATGTTTTAAGAAGGTATTTACGCAGCCCAGGACATGCTATTTAGAAGAAAAGAGAGTATCATTAGTCCTAAAATTCTATTGTCTTGAGTGCTCATCCTGTTTGGGATGACCTCTGGAATGGTCTGATAAAAGGAAAGACTGTTGACACAAAGAGCTTTTCACTGTCACTGAAGGAGATGAGACAGGTTTTAAAGGGCTACATAATAAAATTCTTATACATAAATAGTAAATTTATTTTAGAATTGTGAAAAGAAAGCAGAGAAGACAATTACCTACTCGTGGGAGCTGCTGTGCAAATCTCAGAAGGAGATAAAGACCATACTCTCTATGGATTAAGTTACTGGAGCGCCACGGCTTCCAGTACCCACTAAAAAGTGACAAGGTGTATCATCAAACAGAAGCTATAACACACCACCTCTTCCTTTACCGCGCCATTTTGCCTTGTATCTCCTTACTTGTGAAAAAAGAAAACAAACTCAGGAGTCAACATAAAATTATAACTTTATCAATCAGCAGTTACTAGAAGGCATTGAAAAAACCCCACCTACTAATGAGCAGAATGAAACACACAGAAACATTCTAAAAGTTACAAAATACAATTCACTGGTCTGTAAAGACAAAAAGAAACCTGTCTTGAATAAAGCTTCATGAATGATTCAGAAGGCCCAGGATTCTGTCTATTTCCAGCAGGGTTCTCAAGCCAGTTTAATACTTCTAGGTAAATAATTCATGCTACTTTTGTTTCTAGCAATATCGCATTCTCAGAAATGCTGGCTACATGGTAGGGTGGGCTCTTTCCCTGGATTTTCAGGCTGTGTTGTCTGAAAGTATGACCCTTAATTCCACTACCAGAAGTGATCATTACCTTTTTTTGAGTATGAACAAAAAAAAAAAAAAAAAAAAAAAAGAATGACAGAGCTTTTCAAACAAAGTTTCAGCTATTATATACAAAAATGGCCATCAAGATTGAAAAGTAAAGTTGGCAACTCTATAGTAGATAAAAAATCACCACAAATAATGGAATATTTCTTTGAGGGGAGAGTGAAAACTGAACACTCAGTATATCTCAGGACAGTCTCACCATAATGAGGAAGAGCACATAAAGATTTGAACTGATGTTTGTGTTAAGAATAGCCTCCTATATATACTCTTGTCTCTCATATTCTGCAAGGATACAGTTTAGAAGCACTGATGCTCTTCTCAAATACTAAATTACTACTACTACCACCAATAATAATAAGGGAAATAACAATGGGAGACAATATAAAACTAAAAGGGGAAAAAGAGAAGAAAACAATAAACATAAATGATGCACAGTACAATTGCTCACCACCCACTGACTGATACCCAGCCCGACCTGAACACCGATCTGGGTCTTCTGGGTATCTCCCCGCAGTTTATATACTGGGCATGATGTGCTGTGGTATAGAATACTCCTTTGGCTAGTTTGGTTCAGGTGTCCTGTCTCTGCTTTCTCCTGGCTTCCCATGCCCCTTCTAACTGGCAGAGCACAAGACTGAAAAGTCCTTGATCAGAGTAAGCATTGGTTAGCAATAAATAAAAACATTGGTGTGTTTTTAGCATTGTTCTCAGACCAAAGTTGAAAACATAGCACTGCATCAGCTACGAAGAAGGAGACAAATTACTGCTGTAGGTGAACCCAGGACATACTTCAATCCTGAAAAAGATTTTCCTATATAAGATAATACAGTACTGTTGTATCCTACAGCACGCTACCTGTGATAGAGCTGTAAAAACCAGTAACAAGCTCATAAAAACAGGCAATTTTAGGACATTAAAAAGGTAACATGGTTTTACACATGCATTCTTAAGTGTAATTATCACAAGCAGGTTCACCTACCAGAACAAGCAGGGCAGAATACCTTTCCTGAGTTATGTGCAGAATTATCTTTATCTTCCAAAACACAGCAGGAGACTTGAAATCTCAGGTTCTTATAATGGGCCATCATGAATACCAGCAATTATCCCAATCACTGCAGTGATTTATTCTGGTGTTGTAACATGGAAGAGTAAGGAACCATGGTGTTTCTTGCTATTTGTTACCAGAAGAGCACAGCAGTTGCTCACAATGACTACTCTTGTTATGTTTCTCCCTACTAGTTTTGTTACAAAACTAAGTTACAAACCCATTATGATCCATCCATGATAATGCCTGCAGAATCACAGTGATTGCATAATGCAACTATGTCACTCAAACATGCATAAAATCCCAAACTGAGAGGAAATACAAGTATTCTGATCACAAAATCGTCTTCACTCTGATCAGTAGGAATAAGTCGGCTGAGCTCAATTACACAAAGCTCAGTATCAAGCAATAACATTAGTATTAGTGATCAAGTGTACATACAGAAATAGGAAAACTTGAGGAGGGAACTCAAGCTGAGGGCTAAGTTTTAGTATTTGAGAAGTAATCAAAGCAGAGACAGAAAATACCAATTTTCAAAAATGTTTAATACATATGAGCAGATGGGAATACTACCTAGGCATTATTTGTTTGTATTACTAATCTTCTTAAAAAAAAGTCTATTAATCACATATTTTATTGCTGTCAGCTTTGTTTGCAGAATTGTCATGACTAATAAATAATTTTGGTATCAGCTCCAGAGGCTCAAAAAAAAGTACAGCAAATTCATTTCTTCTCAATATGTATCTCTCCTCTAATTTTATGCCTCATTCTGTTTCAGTTCCCCCTAAAATGATGTATTCCAAGCTTGAAAAAGGAAAAGGCATGAGTTATCAGAGCATGCTTCACTACTAAATATTAATCACTTCGTCTCTCACTGGCTGTGAAATCTACTTTATCATCACTAGTGGTGATATTCTTCAACTCTGACAGAAGTCATTGAGACAGACAACAGCAACAAACAGGAGAATGAAACAAGTTTTCAGCATTTGGAATTGGTTTCAGTGCGACGGTAATTTTAATTAATCAACAAAGACTGATTCAAATTGAAGCTCGATGTTACTATTGATTTGACTGGATTTGTAAACATTAAGTCTGAACATCTTTGCTTCCAAGATTTCCATAACTGGCATGTTTAGAGCTCTAGATTTTGTCATATTTAAGAGTCTGTGATATTCTGAGATGATTATCTGATGTCATTAGTTCCAACGACATTTAAGAACTTTTCCAATCATAGTTAAAAAAAAAAAAAAATCCCTCCAACAACTTAAAAAAAGGTACAAAGATAAAAATAAATTACAGAATTAGATCAGTGAGATAATTCATTATAATGCTGTCATTAACTTGACTTGACACTATGCAAATTTACATTACCTGTGGATATGCCTTTCATTTATAGGCTTGTTATTTCAAAGATACAAACAGCAACTATGCCAGAATAAATTTTGCAGTTTGAGTGGGTTTAATTTATCAAAACTACAAGATGTACTTTAAAAAAAGAACCTGGTGAAAAAATGCCAATACATTCTCTTTTGGATTACAGGTGATGTTTACCTGTATGCTACGTGTTGGCAGAAATGCTCTGCAGAATTTACAAGCATCTTTTAAATATAGCTTAAGCAGTGCTTTTGTTGGCTGCCTACCTCCTCTAAAAAGTGAATTTTACTCTTTAGACCAGAATATTTTCTAAGCAGTGCTGCTTATTTCTCATATTTCTGTCTTAGTTGGTCACACCTATCAGTATTTCTTGTATTTGTTAATTCCTTCCAAGAGGCAAGCCTATATAGCCCTGTCTATAGTTTTGCAACCAGGAAAATTTCCAGTAATCAGATTTCAGCCTGGACTCTGTTCATTGTAGACTGATATTAGAACTGAGTTCCAATTTTAAATAACTTATTATACCATCTGTGGGAATTCTTGATCTCTGCTAAATTGTCCACTCTTGTCTTTGAAGTCCAGCACTAGGGTTAGTTTGAAGGAAGATTTCTATGTGCCAGCACAACACCACAGTCTACTGCAGATGTGTTCAGGGCTTTTTCCTAATTTCTTTAGAAACCTACAGTCTCCAAGAGAGTATCACTAAGTCATCCTGTGTTTCCAGCTCTCAGCAGTGCACTGGGTCTCAAGGTTAATTGACAAAATGAAGAGACCCATGAGGAAAAACAATGTCTGCAAACATGCAAGACAAAAAAGGCACTTTCCCTCAGCAGTATTAGGAGCAATCACATGATCTTTCAGCCAACAGGACAGAAGAGTTTAAGTGTATCCACTTGAAAGAGTTCCAGTGACCACATTTCTTTTTTTTGTGGTTTGACTGGTGTCCACAGCCACCTTTAGCCTGACTGCTTATTATCACTGCGATGCTTCAGCACACAGATATACAGAGATTGGGCCTAAAGAGAAATACACTCTATACGGCTCCTATAATTTAAGGAAAAAAAAAAAAAAAAAGTCATTCTGGAAATATTAAAGAGAGAGAAACATTTGCGAGTGAAGTTTAAGGCCCCGCCAAATGTCAAACTGCATCTTCAACTCCTTAAGAACTTGCAATAGGATAAAAGCAAGCCTGACAGCTGTTCAACAAACATGGATCTTTCAATAACAAAAAACAAGTTGCAATTTTCTGCTACGAGTAGCCAAGGTTCAAAGAAAGTATAAACAAATCAATTGTTACTTGTCTTAAAAATGAAGCTCACAGGTATGTTGGAACTAGATGATCTTAAGGTCCTCTCCGACCCTAACTACTCTATGATTCTATGAAGAATATTCAGAGTATAAACTCAGGTTACAAGCTCCTCCTCATTCTCCATTCATGCAGATGGACTCTTCAGAGAAGATACATTTACTGCATGAGCCCTGCATAAGTGTGGGCACAGTAAACATGTAAAATGAATGGGTCTACTCTGACAACCACACAATGCACCTTGGTACTTAAACATCCCATGTTAATCTATGATTCTTTTAGTGAATTTGAAGAAGAAATCAGCATGTGAATGAGAACAGTAATGACCACACAAAGCACATGCTCATGTGCTTGCTCTTTTTCTCCCCCATCCCTCCCTTCAAGAATACAAAGTCCATGGCATACCCCATAGGCTAGGTATCAGAGCTCTTGAACAGGTTGACTAGCTGCAAAGCGCATATAAGACTCTGGCCTTTCACTGCACTGAGCTACTGCCAAATTCCTTGAATGAGCCTTCCACTTGCAATTGATTTTGGAAAAGTCATCTATCATTCTAAATATGCTCTGCAGTTACTAGATAGAGAGGTGCCAAACATTCTCAGACACTTTCCCTTCTACTTCTCTGGGAGAACAGTCGTCACAATTATTTAGTTGTCAAAATGTGACACAGTAATGCAATAGAAACGACAGATATGGAGGAATAATCAGGAGCATATAATCAACCTGTTTGGGTCATCAGAAGGAAGCACTGAGCCTTCAGTCTTCCAAATAAATGTGCTCAGTTCCTGAGGGCCTGAAGCCAAAATTGTGATCCTGAAAGCCCCCAATTACTGCCTAAACACAAGGACTACTAGATGGCAAAGAATTTTACCTTTTAATGTCAACTTCCTCCAGGTGATTTAAATTCTGCTTCTATGCATTCATTACACAACCACAGGTAAGCATCATGGTGCCTATCTGCATTCAAGCCCCTACCAAATCAATGGATTTGCTGTCCCACAGCTGAAATCCTCCATGGGTCTCAACTGAGACATTTGAAAACAAACAAGATCTGTACTGGGATCCTTCCAAATTGAGTAGCAGGCACTTTTGTTCACATCAGTTTGGTGGAAACATTTTTTATCTAGCAACTGAGTGATATTCAGCCAGGATATGGAAAAAACTTTTTTAATCCATATTCTAAAAATTGTTACAGTCTATCACCTATTTCCCCTCAAAAATAGTGTCAGTACATCAAGCTTTAGATTATTTTTATTTAAGAAGCACATTCCTCCTTCTTTACTGAAATCAGATAAAATAAACAATGACTTATTAGGTAAGTGAGCAGGACTAACAGGGGACCAGTTCTGCAGCTTAGTTCACACTTTCATCTGAGAATGTGAGATTCCTCAGAGGACAGACTGAAGCAAAGGTAATGTTTTTTAACCAAAAGCTGTCCAACACAAACACAGGTTCCTCTACATCCCTAACTACGCAAAGGCATTTTCTTAAGTTTTTCAAATGTATGTGTGGCTTCTCCCTTCATCACCTAAAATTTTGCAGTATGCTTTCAAAACTTAGGACCCCCAACCAGAAACAGCATTCCTGTACTGATTCTGCCAGTTCCACATCCTGAGCTAAAAGTCATCTCTGCTTCTACTCCTGCTTTAACAGTTGCAGGAACTGTGTGATGGTGCCACTTCCCCCAGCCATATTTATACCAGAACATCACACTGGGAACTCACATATCCTTGCTTATCATGACAGCTAAAAGCTTCTCAGGGTCCCCTTATTTAAAATACAATTGTAACACAACAGTGGTATGACTGTACCACAGTATTTTTCCTAGGAGTATGTGCATTGGGATTTTTTTCTTTCATTTATCTTGTTGTCTTAGAAGAAATATAAGTAATCTTGAGTTCACATAGGTCCATACTGTTGCTGTATATGATGTAAGGCATACAGCTTACTCTTGTGAGGATCTTAGCATCATTTAAAGCAAATTTTAGCAGCAGTGTTTTACTCTGAGTTCACTAAAGAACATACCTGCTAGTGTGGAACCCACAGATCATCCAATGGGAACTTGATTCAAACCATCCTTATGACATCAGAACTTCCCACTGACAACTACATTTTAAGATCTGTCAATCAGCCAATTCTCAATCCATTTAAAATGCACTCTACTGCTATTCTCTACTTTCATTCTATTTAATGTGTTAGGTAAAATAATTTGCACAATTCTAAACTATAACATTTTACTGAAAAGTAATCAGTCTCAAGTCTCCCATTTGCATCTTTTTCTACTACAGAACACACTAGCATCCAGAAAATAAGTGGAATTAAGTTTTCAAAAACATCCTTTAAGAGACAACATGACTTTAAAGCTAATGAAAGTTTGTGTCTTCCTTCCTTGGAACTAAACTCTAAGAACTATAGCCAAAATCCTCCATCTCAAGCACAAGGTTACAGAAATGTGTGAAACAGAGCAAAACAGGATGGCTGGAAAAGCTCTTTGAAATGAAAAATAACAGTATGTGGCCAAACGGCAGCCCAGAATTAGACGTCCTTGACAGAGAGCCTGAGAAGAAACTGTGCTCCTGCAGGCTTCAATAGCCCTGAACATGAAATACTGGACTCTCAAAAGCTCTATGAGGATATAAGGCAGACTGATTTTCTCCTGACCTCTAAGGAGCTCCCTTGTGCACTATTGCATAAAGGATCTTATGTGGGGACTAGGAAGACAACACTTGGACTTTCTTAGAAAATGTATGCTCAGAAACAAATTAACCATAAAATATGCCCCCAAATGCATGCACTTTGTATTTTTTATTGCTACTGATGGGCTCCAAGCATATTTTTTAATTATTTTTTCTTTATGCTGGAGTTATTTTTTTGAAGGTTTCTTTAATTAGTTTAAATCACTTGTAATCTGGAAAAAACTGAACAAGAAAAATGAAATTTAAAAATATCTCTTTGTGGTACTGTACTTCATTGAATCAGCAAACAGAAACAAAGGAAAACCTATGTAACTGGCCTCCTCTCACGCAAATGAAACAAAAAGTGACACTTCCTGAGGTGACCCTACCACTCCCTTAACTAATTCCCACCAGTACTCCTCCAGATAGGCACAACTCAACAGATCAGTGTAGAGGAGCCATTTTCTTTCTAGGCAGGGGGAATACACATGTTAAAACTTCTGCTAAGGTTCTCTCTGTGCAAGGCAAGCTCTGTGGAAAGGCTAAAGCACAAAAAAACAGAACAGCCAGCCTGACCTTTCACCCCAGGATGAAACACCCTCTATATCCATGATATTCAATGCAATTAAAGCCTACAGACTCTTACAAACATTTTAGTCCCTTCTGTCTGTCTAGGTTGCCTGCACATCTGAAAGTACTAAATAAACTCAATCACAGTGCTAAACCGACTGGGTGTGTAATCAGGAAGGTGCTGGAAGCAAACATGCGGGTGAGCTCCTCACTCAACTTATTTTAAGACTGAAAAAAACACAGTGTTCACTGCCAAACTGAAAGTTTCTTTTTGTCTAAAGTAAGGTCCACTGAGGAAATTCACAGTCAACAGACCCTATTTTTTTTTTCTTCCCTAAAAAGATATGGAAATAATACTGAGTGAAAAATAAATTCCCAATTGCTTAAATCACCAAATTCTGAGGCAGTGTACTACATGACTTTATTAAGTAATAAGGTAAGAAAAGATTATCATCCTTAATTAGAAAACAAATTTGAATTATTTTACTCTCACTACTGGTTAGCAATTGCAAAGAATAATTTTCCTGCTAAAAAAAGGTAATAAAGCCAATCATAAACTTCAACAACTCAAAGAAGTACTACTTTACAACACTAAATACAATTATTTTTCAGTCTAAAATATTTCCTAAACTCTTCTTCAGCCTTCACAGACATCATGCACAGTCCTACTCATTTTAAACTATTTGCCACATTATTAAATTTCTGATTAGTCCTTACTGTAGTTACTTCTTAGATACATAGTGCATATGATACTATACCTTGGAGAGAAATAACTGATTTAAGGAAACATGTTCGACATGTAGAAAGCTAATGTTTTTTTGTTGGTGGGGTTTGGGGTTTTCTTGGTTGGTTGGCTGGTTGTTTTTTTGGTTTTGGGTATTTTGTTGGGTTTTTTTTTTTTGTTTTGTTTAGATTGTTTTTTAAAAATCATATTCTTGTGAAAGGTCATGGCAATTGCAGAAGGTTCCTGAAAACTGGAAAAAAGCAAATGTCATTTCCATCTTCAAGAAGAGCAAGACACAGGTAACTACGGGCTGGTCAGCCACACCTGAGGTTCCCAAGAAGGTGATGGAAAAACTGATCTCGGCAGCTATTTCCAAAACTATGAAGGAAATTACAATGATAGGGAGCAACTGACATTAATTTACAAAGGGTATCACAGGATATCTTGAGGCGGAAGGGATTCATAAAGATCACCAACGTGTTGCTTTGACAGCGGTCAAACAGTTGAACAGGTTTCTGAAATAGGCTGTAGACCTTGTCGTGGTTTAGGCCATAAATCAGCCATGCAGTTTGTTCACTCACTTCCCCCTTTTTCTTCCCTCTGCTCCTGGAGGGATG
>JANRGW010004291.1:0-12815 GCA_024733675.1 Psilopsiagon aymara | reverse complement strand
CCATGAGTTTTCAAATATGATGGACAGTGGCTTAGCAACTTCATTTGCCAGCTCCTTCAGGACCTGCAGATGGATTTTGTGAGGTCCCATGGACCTGTGTACATTCAGGTTCCCTCGATGGTCTCGAACCAGATCCTCTCTTACAGTGGGGCCAGGTCCTTCGTTCTCACAGTCTTTGTGTCTGCCTTCTAAGACTTGGGTGGTGTGGTCAGAGCAGTTGCCAGTTAAGACCAAGGCAAAGAAGTCATTAAGAACCTCAGCCTTTTCCAAATCCAGGGTAGCCAGTTCTCCTGATAGCTTCCGAAGGGGGCCCACATTGTCCCTAGTCTGTCTTTTATTGGCAATGTACCTACAGAATCCCTTCCTGTTACCTTTAACATCCCTAGCCAAGTTTAATTGTAAGTGGGCCTTAGCTTTCCTAACCTGGTCCCTAGCTTCCTGGACAACATCCCTAATCTAGAGAAAGTTAGGTGGGCTGTGGGATTACTCCTTTCATCATCCAAGAACAAAGATATCCAGTGAAGTGAAAGTGAACAAATTAAAATCAAATAGAAAGTAGTTTTCTTATGGAAAACATAACCACAGAGATAGTTACTTGGTATTCCTTGAGGTCATGAGATTGGAGGGGTTTTTAAAAAAAAATGCTTCAGTGCAATCAAAACCGTTTATACCACACTAAAGAAAGGCATTCTCTATATTCAGTGGATTAGCAACTTGGGTTAGGGTATAAAGCATGTTTTGGGCGAGAGGATATGTTTCTAAATTGTGCTGTAGTTTTCATCTGTAAGGCTTCTTAACCTTGTTATGAAACAACCATAATGCTGCCTCTGGCACAGTGTGCTAAGCTGGTTGGACATACTGGGCTCATCTGCAGTGGCACTTCTTGTATTTCTATCAGCTTAGCAAAATGTTAGTGGTTTGTTTTTTGTGGGTTTGGTTTGGTTTGTTGTTGGTTTTGTGGGGGTTTTTTGGTATTTTTTTTTATTATTTATTAATATCCAGATATACTTACAAGTAAGCCTACAATTTTATCTGGTGGTAAATATTAGCAGTATTAGCTGTCTATAAACTTGTCAGATGGAGACCACAATTCTGAGGTGCTAAGAGTTCTGACCAGAAATATACCTTGGAGTACCATAACCACCACCACACTATGCAAAATACAGCATTCAGGAATAAGATTCAGAGTATTGTTGTGAATATTACAGGTCACAGGAGCAGTCCCAAGTGCTGCTATCAAAAAGGTGATCGAAATACATGATTAAGCAAAGTGGGAAGTTCTTTGACTGTTATTAAACACACAATTTTATTTGGGTTTAAGATAAGGAACTCCAAACCAGTATTTTTCTATGAAGACTGCAAAGTTATTTTTTTCTTTTGGTATGTGCAGTATAGTTCAGATGTTTAATAGAGCTCTGAAATGTACTCATGCAAGGATAGCAAAATACAGCTTGATAGAAGGTGGTATATGTAGAAATGACCAGAGAATTCACAAAGAATCCTGGTAACTGATGTTTACAGAGGCAACACTCATCACATGAGACATACACAGCAGGAGTTACTGATTTTCGTGGATCTGTTGCCCTTTTTGCCTTGGGTATCTATCTGTTATTACCTTTTTGCCTTGGTATCTATCTGTTATTAGTCTTGCACATCCAGTGTTTGTTCTAAAGCAGTTTTTGAAAACTGGAGTCTGAATGGGTCCATAATGGAATGGAAGCTTTAGGGGATGACTATTGAATGACTGATTGTACTATTTACTTAGGTTGTAATCTGTTTTTCATAGGTAATGCTTGAGGTTTGAAGGTGGTGTTAGTGTTGGAATGCAACCAAGTTGTGTTGTTAGGTGGCTTTTCTGTTAACAGTTCAGAGACAAAAGCTGTAAGAATTTTGTTAAGTGTTCAAGATAAGTAGATGCTGCAAATCCTTTGTTTTAAACAAATGCAGTTGGAACTTGCAGTTGGATCTTTATCCTAGCTTTCAAGATAGCATTACTGAAGGTTTAGAACCAAAACCTAGAACTACAGTTTTTAGGATTCTAGGACATTTTACCACACACAATCCCAAAGGGAATGACTTGAGGATTTTGCCGGTGAGATTGAAGTTAAACAGCAGAGCTAGGAGGCTTAAGAGTGTATGCAGGAGTAATGAGATCTGCTGGGGAGAGACATTTTAAACTGTTGTCCCTTACGGTTTTAGCTTTCATTAGTATTAGAACTAGTCGTTATCTTTGAGAGCCAAAATAAATGCGTAACAATTACATGAATAGTGCCAAGCTTTGCTTTCTTAGTCAGCTTTCAGCTAGTTTTGGTGTTGAGCATTTTGTGAAGGATCAAAAATACGCAATGGTACAGCTGTCTCACTGGGGTGATTAGATTAGATTTTCATGGTTGTGTATCTCCCTGTTGAGAAAGCCTTTATTCCTTTCTTGACTGCTAGTTGTGCTCTGTCGTTACTGTGGATTTTATGCAGGCACAATAAATGTATATCTAACCCTTATTATGTCTTACTGATAAAACTTAGTCAAACAGATCAAATGGTGTTATGTGTCTTGCTTCCTGTAAGTTCCTGAGGTTTACAATAGATCTGATCATTTAGCCACTAAAGAAAAGTAGTGAAACATCCACTGAATTAAGCAGGAGTAGGCCTGGACCAAAAATAAAATACTGGCAAAGAAGGGTGGAAAATTAAGAACTGAAAAATGCCTAGTTCTGTGGCAGTTTTTGCATTAAATATTTATCTTCAGCTTCTTTTACATATAATTACAAGAAAGAAAATACCTAATTTTGCTGGAGGAAGTTTATATTGCACCTAATGCAGAAATAAAATTGTTTGTTATAAGCATTTGCTGTATAATGTCATAATCCTTTTTCCCAATTGCTGCATTTAAAATCTTATGTTAAAGGATTGTCTTCTACTCTGTCTGATGTGCTGGTGCTCTAGACAGTGCCAGGCTATTTTAGTACCATCGTGTAGGAGAGGGCTACAAATTTAAGTGAGGTAAATGGTGCTATTTTAATAGTATAATAAATAATACTGGCAGAAGTTATTTTAATGCAACTGCTGTGTACAGAGCTCTTATACTTGCCTACTTGGGAGAGAAGGTGGGTAATAGTTTGTGAGGTTTTGGCAGTGCTTGGGGTTTTTTTAATACTTCAGTCTTACTGTTGAGCCACTTGAAATATGTTTCCTTTTCCTCTCCAGATAACAAGGAACTTTACCTTGTAAAGGCATTTCACAAGGCATTTCTAGAAGTTAATGAGGAGGGATCAGAAGCTGCTGCTGCCTCAGGTACCTGACTGAAAAGCAGAACTAAATCTAATGTTTGGTTATCTTGTGTTAGTTACTTTTTCAAAACTGACCTGCTGTACAGGCAGGAGAGCTAAATAGCATGTAGCATGAAGACACAGCATAGCTAGTATGCTGCTTTTCAGAAGAGAATTCTGGAAATTGAAACTGTGTTAGCTTTTTTTTTTTTTTTTTGTTACCAAGGCGTGTTGTGCAATGTTTCTTTTCTGTGGAAAGGTTAAAATCTTTCTTACTTTGCTTCTGATTGTCAGGAGGGTGCAGACTGTAGCTTGTGTTTTCTTTATGGAACTTCTGCATTCATAATTTTTTATCTGGTAATTGAGATGGCCAGAGGCATTTGATCCAGAATAGTTAAGGGTAGAATAAGAGTTGTGGCAATTGCACTTTTATAAGCTTGTACACAGAGATCTAAGATTTGAAGCGCAGAAACATAGCTGGCCCTTATTCATGCTAGGAGGGCAGGTAGTTGGTTTACTTGGTTATCATATGCTTTTCCTGAAAATAGGTTACATTAGTTGCCAATATATATCGTTACGTGATTTCTAATTGCCTCTGCTTGTACCAGTCTTTGAAGAAAGGAAGAATAATGTCTGTGGTTATGAATGTCAGTAACTGGGTTAAATTGTAACATTAATATGGACAGATATTACAGGCATGCATGAGTCTTTATTAACATTGCAGCGAAAATGTAAAGTAAATGAAACACTGGGAACTAATAATAATGTCATGGAGGAATCCATGCATCTCCAAATAAAAATAATGAAGAGCCAAATTCTGCCTGATTTCCAGTTAATTTTACTTTCTGTATTATTTAAAGTAAATGACTCTTCATTATTTAAAAACTCAAGCTCAAAGCTTCAAGATCAGCCCATTTAGGTGTCATATTCCATAGTTATTAAGGGTTAGCTTTTACTATCAACTGCAGGCTTGGAGCTGTTTAAAACAGGTCAGCAGTGCTGTCTAATGTAATGCATTTTCTTTCTACAAGTGAGCAGGAGTCATAACTCCTCCTAGAGTTCTGGATCTTAAAGTTTATATGCTGCTCCCTCAGCCTGGGAAATTGTGCCACTCTATTGTTAATCATTCTTAAAGCATAAGTAGGCATGCAATTAATCTATAGAACCCTTCTGTTTTCAGTCAGATTTTTCTTGATATTTCATGGTGATTCTTAGTGCTGAGTGTGGGACTTCAGTGTCACCTCATGAGCTTCACAAGTATCTCTCGTGAAGAGTAGGAGAACGTGCAGTGATACTTAACAAGTTTATGTTCTTCTTTCTTTAGGAATGATTGCCATTAGCAGAATGGCAGTGCTGTATCCCCAAGTTATAGTTGACCATCCGTTTTTCTTTTTGGTCAGAAACAGAAGAACAGGTGAGAATAATGCAGACTCTTCCACATTTTTCACAGTACATCATCAAGTATACAAAAGAAAATCACATATTTTGATCAGTGAACTGGGCTTATATAATGAATTTGCCTTAATTTGCCTTAAAATACCCAATATTGAAAGATTCACCTTTTCTATGTCTTCTTAATGCTTCTCCAAGTAAGACACCAAAATCTGACATAATCCGGGAAAATATTCACAACTATGTGGTTAAAAAACCCCAGAGAAGAAAAATTCACCATTTTTCCTCAGAGAACACAGTGTTATTGCCCTGAATATCCATAATCATGCATTCTGTGAGAGCTTGGCTGTAGTAAGACCAGTGAGATATGTTCCTGGTACTAAATTATTTGCATAATAGACAGATATTACAGGTATGAATAATACTGTTGTGCTCTTGAAGCGTTCTGTGGCAAGCAAGGGAATAGAACAGAACTCACTAGCAAAATGGGCAATGATTAAGGAATTCCTTAGTTTCATATTTGTAATTTGTTTTAATGATGTGCATGTGACTGTATGACAGAAGATTGCTATGCACCCCCCAACTATCATGTGTGTTCCAGTATTTTGCATTTTCTATAAACAAACCAGTAGGTAGAGTTAGAAGGGCTTTTTTCCTATATTTGAGATCCCTATCATAAATATCAATGTATGTTAATCCATTTAGATTGCAGTAATACTTACAGCCTAACCAGGTAGAGTCATTTGTGTACAAGGAATGGTACCAGCTCTTAAAGTGTTTTTAACCAAATCAAAGTTGAGGATCACTGCTGTTGACAGAATTAAGCAAAAAAAGTTTCTGAAGGAGGAGATATGTTCTTTTCCCTACTCAATATGTAAAATTCTCCTCAAAAAGAAAAATTTAAATCAGAACAGAGTAGAGCTTGGTAGTTTTAATGCAGTTCTTAATGTTCATGGGGATTGCTGTTGCATGCAGAAAGAGGAATTGCCAGCTATAGTTAAATCCTGAAAGCCTTTTACTAATTTAGACATCTAAGATGAGAAACCTTTTGAAAAAACAATCTGTGATGGCTGCTCTTCTCAAGAATACCCTAAGTGTTCATGATTGATTACTGTGTTTAAATAGGTTAGAAATGTGTAAAATAGGAAAGATGTAAATGGTGATTAAACAGTGTAGAGGAGCAGTATTTATATATGAATTCCTTGTTGTGGGTTGCATGCTCTAATGTGGAGTAAATCTGTGAGAACGAATTATCTGTCTATTAATCATTAACTGATTGGTGTGGAGTTTCTGGGGCTCACTTAGTTCTGTGAGGAATGTTGTCCAGCAGGCATATGAGGATCAGAAGTGGTCAATAAGGTTACTCTGGTTAGGTATTCACATTTCAGTTAGGGTTAACTGCCACCTTTGGACCACCCCAGCCTACTGTGTCATAACCACTAAGACGTCAGGGACAGTACTTCATAGGCACTCATCAGAACCATTGAAATGAAAGTGAACATTTGTGTTGATTTGTGGTGGATTTTCAATCAAGCCTTTTGATTAAGCAGAGGGGTGCTGAAATACAGAACACTTCCATATTGTTGTCTGTCCTGTATCAGTTCTGAATACAAAAAGGTCCTCTTCTCTAGAGATATTGATCTACTGCCTTTCATGGCTACCAAGTCCTCCAAGGCTTATATTCCTATAAAAATTGTGCATCACATGCTCTCTAACTTATTATGAGTATTCATCATCTTACAGCTTCAACTTCTCCTTTTGATTCTGACATTTTCCCTTCCTTCCTCCCTTTCCACAGGTACTGTGTTATTCATGGGAAGGGTAATGCACCCTGAAGCAATGAATGCAAGTGGCCATGATTTTGAAAAGCTTTAACTGCCACCAGCTACCAAAAGAGGAGATAAGCACATAAAGTTTGAAGTTAATATATTTAAGGTTTTCTGTGTTTTCCCCCAAGATATTGTTTAAAATGCTTTCAGATCTAACTGTGCGAGTCAATTTCCAGAGGAAAGCTTACAGTATTGCAGTAATGCTTCTGTTTCTGTCATTGTGATTGCCTTGTTCTTAAAATAAAATTGTGTACATGTCAACAACTGTTTCTTGTTCTAGTGAATTGTAAAGCAAAAAAATGCAAACCCATTATTGGTAATTTTTTTACATTCCAAAGACTGACTTGATCAATGAAACAGGAGTGGAATGTGTGCAGCTTTGAATAATGCAAATGGCAAACCTTGATGATAATTTATAGTGTTGAAGAACTACATCTGGAAAATGTAATCTCTTCCTGTTCCTGTAAAAGTAGTAAACAGACTGCAATACACTGTCTCATCAAACTTAATAGAACAACTTAAGCCTAGTCAATTTTATTCTTTAACATAACCTGTGGTAGACTTTGTGTGAACTCTCTCACATGTGATTCTAAAATGTTGCTTTTATCAATGCTCCTGCATGTTACTCTGCAGTTGACCTTCCGTAACTGTTGATGCCAATAAAATTTGATTGCATGAATGTTTGAGACTAGTGTAGAATAGCTATGTATGTGACTGAAGTAAAATAGTTAAATAGTAATGTCATTCATGTGAATGTACTTTTCTCCCCTGAAGTTGTTGTTCTACTCTAACCTAAGCTTTGCAGTACCTCACTTCAGAGATCTAGAATGAGCTTTCTTCAAAGTAAAACAAGAAAACCCTTAATTTTAAGTGTCTAAAAATGTTATATTCATAAATAAATATCTAAAGGAACAATATAATCCTTCTGTTCCCTAACTTTTTATTGCGAATAGAGTGACAGAGGAGAGTGACACATACCACAAGTAAATACTAGCAGGGGAATTAGTTGTTTTTTCCATTCGCAAGAGGAGAAGTACCAGATGTCACCAGAAAGGCATATAATTATTCCTCCCTCACTGTGCAAATATAAAGTGAGCAGAAATTATTAAAAAGGTAAGAGAGAATAGGAGAAAAGAAGGGAGGAGCTGCTTTGAAAGTGATCATAAATATAAACTTTTGGATAATAAGTGGGTTTCTTCTCAGTCAACAGGAGTTTTCTCTTTTGATTCTATGGGAGCAAATGTGTATTGGCTGAACTTTAGTTACAGGCTTCTGTGGCATACATTTACTTCAAAACAGCATAGATATTGCTACCAAACTTCTTCATGCAAGGAGAACTTCCAAAATCTGACAAAATTTTCAAATTATATATATATATTTATTTTTTTTTTTGTAATGCTGGTGAAAATCATGCAGGTCAAGCCGTAGAGTGATGGATGTTCTCTGTGGAGGCTGGTTACACCCCCTCAGAAAGGACATTTGAACCCATTTCTAGCCCTGCCTCCTGGGATTGTTTAGTTCTGTTGCACAGAAGAAAAAAAATGAAGCTCCTTAGCATATTGGTGCTGCTTATTATCCTTCGTGTATTATAGTCTGGACTCAGTGAGACAGATTTTGTATTCAAATTTAGACAAAAGAAATATAATTTTTATTCTGTATAGCTAGAAATGTTATGCTTGGGAGGGAAAACAAAAGAGTGCTTCTAAAAAGGATCAGGGAGTAATTTTATCAGCATGTAGAACTAGTCTCCCTGAAGGTAAAACCAGCTCCCTTGACGCAAGGTTCTTCATCTTTAAATGACTCTATGAACATCACCTAACATATGTAAAAGTAACCATATGCTAAGGATCTCTTGTGATTTTAACCTTATGGGAGACTTATTTTTAAGCTGTTACATTTTTTTAGGCTAATTTTTGAGATTTTCACTCTGATTTGGAAAGAAATGACAAAGATGACAACCCTCACTCATGTTATTTTCAGTTCTTAGAAAGTTCTTCCTGACCAATTTTGTGTTTTCTTTCATTAGTTCCTTGCAGCAGATGTTTCTCACCAAGGGAAGGACTGAAGATAGATTGGAATTAAAGCTATGGAATTATGGAAGGACAGCTGCCAGTCAGATTTATAGAGAAACCAGGCAAGTGTGCAGACTTCCCTAGCTGTTAGGCTGAGCATAGGTATAAGTGGAGTAATGCAAAATTGCATATTCTAAATCTGATTTTGAGAATTGCCTAAATGGGAATATAGGAAAACCAGTAGAAACAGAAATACAAGCACTAGTTATTTTGCTTCATACTCTCCTAGTCTTTACAGATGCAAAATGGCCATTTCACGTTTCCTTGAAAATTGAGAATTATCTGTTTTTCAACAGCAGGAATTGATTTCTTAGCAAATTATGTGAAGGTGTTAGTTGTAGACCACAACTACAACTGCTCTCAATACTGGTTTTCATTAGTGATAATGGCTTAAGTATTGTTACCAATTTATTGAGGTATATGAATACTATTCCATTGTGGGTTTTCATCTGGATTTTCTATAATGTTCCTTTCAAAGACTATTGCTTTTCAAGACAAAACCAGCAAAATAATTTTGTCTTCTTGTGTTTGATATTTTGTAAGGGGAATTTGTCGGTAGTAGCTTTTAGGTCTTACAAAAACATTTTAAGAATTGTATTTTGTGTTGGAAGCTATATCAGAAAATAAATTACTGAAACTTCTATAATTGTGCTGTGTAAGTGACCCATGATGTGACACTGTCTACTGAGATCCTTCTGTGATGCAGCTGGAGTGAAAGCATGAAATGCAGTTGCCTAATGCTATCATCGTCTTCTTTCTTTCTTGCGTGCATGTACTGGAGTCCAGGTGGAAATGCTTTTCAGAGCTGCAGTTGGAAAGAGCAGTTTTCCTATGAATCCTTTCAGTAGCAGTGCTGCCACAGGAGACTGACTTATTAAATAAGATCCCATTTGTTCACGACCTTGAACACCATGTTTTCTATATTAGTGCTGCATTCTAAGAAAAAAATTGTCATGTATTAATTAGAATGTTTTTATTGCTGTTCCAAGCACTAATTTTCATTGTCCTTTCACAAGCCTTGATGGTGGCAATGTAAACTGTTGTATCCATTTCTCTGAATCAGGTGTATATTTCTAAAAATAATAAGATCTTAGTGCTATACCAGAAATAAACAACAACGACAACAACAAAATAGTTACAGCTTTTATGGGTAGTTTTTTGTTTTTCAATGCTGGGCAAAAGAAGAAACCACAAGATGTCACTCTATCCTAAGTTGAGAAGTACTTTCCCATTGACAGTAATCCTATGGAAGTGTTGAAAAGCAGAATATCCTGAATAGGAATCAAGTATATTTAAGTTTTGGTAAAATTAATGAGAGTTGCTTGAGTTTGAGAACATAATTAGACCCATGTGTCTGTGATTAATAATAGGAGGCAGGGGGAACAAACTCCCAAAATACTTGATGTTGCAGACTTTTCTCTGATTCTTGAAAACAGATTGATGGATTAAATTTGTTGCCCATAGGGGGCTTTTTTTTTTTTCTAGTTCATAGCCTGTGTGATTGCATTGTGTACTTGGTTGTGGGTGATATAAAATGAAAGGCCTGTTCTTTCAGTCCTTCTCCATGGACAGCAGTAGAGCTGTACTGTGGTTACTTAAGAAAGTCAGTTCTGCAATAGGAGACATTTTTTTGACTGCAAGAGAGAAGTAACTGGGGTTATAAAATCCTTGATGTGATATTCTATAGTTCCCTTTTTGCTTACCTTTCTTTATTTCCCCTCTCCCTTGCTGCCTTATACTCACTAGAATTGTGCACTGCCATGCACTCACTAGAATTTCTGCAGGAGCAGATTCTCAGTGTGTTCTCCCCTTGTACATTGAGGCTGTCAGTAGAACACTGTCAGTGTTCTACTCTCTCCCTGGAGAGGAGGCAATATTGTTCCTTTGGGTATTTTCTAAAAAAGACAACAAGGCATACTCCAAAAATGGTGTTTACAAGTGGATTCTTGAGTTGTTTGTGTCCCTTTTAATGGGTAATCTTTGCTTTGTCCTTATAGTGGAAAATGGAAATATATGAAGATAATTTATCCCCAAACCCCAGTGCCAGGGAGGAGGAAAATAATACCTTAGTAACTCAGATAATACCAGCAAGAAGCGAGTTGACTTCCTGTATGAACTACTCTTTATCTACTGACACAGTCCATGAGAAATCGTAGATTAATTTAGCTTGTAAAACTGTCTGCAATTCCGAAGAATTTTTGATCAAGCTGCAGTAGTTACAGGGGTACAGACAGAATGAAGATTTTGCCTGCTGCCTGGGGACCTTTGTTAATTGTTTCAGTAGCTTGTCTTTCACTTCCAGCTGGCCTTGGTTAAGAACTATAAACCAAAGTTGCATATGAGAATCCATTTGCAATACACAAGCATATTTGGTAATTTAAACTCAGCAGCACTATATCTCTGTTACCCCATCTACGAGGGCTTCTCAAATGATGTTCTCTTTATATAGTACTGCTCTTACAATAACATTTACATGAATGTTTTTCATTTCACAGCATTAATTAGAAGCCTGAGTCATGGACCAGTTGTTCTAGGCATTAGGTAAACTGAATGAGGATAGACAAAAGTCATGTGAGAAAATGCAGTTTAAATTGGAGTTTATAGACAATAGCACAGTGCAATAGTCAAAGCTGTGTAAAGCTAATGAAGGAGATCAGATTTATTCACAGATAGGGAGTTGGGCAGATGGAGAAAGGTGGTGAAGATAAATGTATTATCCAAACAATAGGTTTCTCACACTTCACTGATAAGTTTCTTTACTGTCTCTCTCATAAACCTACATCTTCTCTTCCATATGGAAGAGTCATCCTTTGGGCAAACTGAAGGAAGGATTCCTACAGAAAATTTTGTATTTGTGTGAAAATGCTTCTGAGAGAGGAATAAAAAACAGAGAGGAAAGCTTATTTTGTATAAATCATGTTGTCTGTGCTCCCATTAACAGGTTAATAGTGGCCATAGAAAAAATCCTGTTTTTTCTTCAAGAACGATTTCTTTAGAAGGGCTTCAACCATTCCTTCAAGTATTCTAATGCTACCAAAAGTTCAGACCAAATCATAGTTAAACATTTGTACTCCATGTGTATTTGTTGATTCATGTTTTAAAACCAAGTAACTTACACTGCTGGAATGCTTACAAACAGTAACTGTCTGACAGCATTTCCTGAACAGAATGAAATATGTCAAAACATGCTAAGAAATAAGGCATCAAGAAGCCTGTCTTGCCCTGAGATCTGTAAGGATCATGATCTGGACAATGCTAAATGTCACTAGTCACCAGCAGTCTGATACAAAAGCTTATTTGGTTTAGGCTTTTGTCATTGTTACTGTGTGTTGTAAACAGAATGTTTTTAAAGGTAACAGCCAGAAAGCTGGCATATTTAATGCAGGAATTAATAACATTTCTCAAGTTTATTACAAGAGAAACGGTGGTCTTAAAATTCTTTGGCTTTCTTTGGAAATGTTTTCTTTCAGTCAGGCTGAAACTTGGAAATTACCAGCGTGTAGTGACAGTCTGTTGTTTCCCTGTATAGAGCACTCCTACCAGCTCTGACCCAAGGGTATGTCTTCATCAGGTGAGCTGCTGTAAAGCCCTCGGTGAAACCCACAGAGAGGTAAAACAGGTAAATTCTAATGTTGCTGCTGCCTTTTTTACACATGCCTCCACTTATTTTTCCGCTACAGAATTTTCTTGGTCTAATCAAAAAGAGAATCAGAGACAATGTGCTGTAGTTTGTAAGTTCAC
Source organism: Psilopsiagon aymara (assembly GCA_024733675.1). Classification (NCBI taxonomy): domain Eukaryota; kingdom Metazoa; phylum Chordata; class Aves; order Psittaciformes; family Psittacidae; genus Psilopsiagon; species Psilopsiagon aymara. The sequence goes on along the minus strand of JANRGW010004291.1, from coordinate 515 downwards.
TTTAGGTTTTTTTTTTAACAGAAGTTATTTGTAAATTGTCACAGTATTTTGGAGTTAGTTGTAGCGATACAGTTTCATAGGATGCAAGTTGAAGCGACTAAACTTGAGTACTTTTAATTCATTAATTTTCCAGTGTTGATCAAAGTTTAAAGTGTAAACCTCTATGTAACAGTGATCTGAGGTGATTCTTGACTACTGATCTTTTGAATCATTGCACATGTGGGATGGAGAGCTTAGAACCATCAGTAAAATAGCATACCTTGAATCAAGCACTTACAAAAGCTGAGGACATAGAATCATAGAATAGTTAGGGTTGGAAAAGACCTTAAGATCATCTAGTTAGAGCTTCCCTGCCATGGGCAGGGACACCTCACACTAAACCATGTCACTCAAGGCTCTGTCCACCCTGGCCTGGAACACCACTAGCGATGGAGCATACACAACTTCCCTGGGCAACCCATTCCAGTGCCTCACCACCCTCACAGTAAAGAACTTCTTCCTTATATCCAATCTAA